>OX457089.1:15813019-15986327 GCA_949752835.1 Empis stercorea
ATTATACTAGGTCATCATTTGCGAGTCGATCAACGTGACCGACAGCTAGCCGCGTTTTTTAAATAGGGAAGGGTATCTATTGTTATATTAAACTTTGTCATTTCTTCCTCATTTAAAATATTATGCGCAAGAAAATGCGTGTTGCTCATTAAAATTATGTGAAGAAATTATTCCAATTCCTTGTTAATTAAGTTAATATCTGAATACCAATGTAAAATTAATTTAAGGGTATGAATTGACTCTAGAACTGTATTTGTTTCGTTAGTTAAAATGGAAATAGTTTTATTCAGAATTATATTTTGTATATTAGTTTGATTAACAATTAGATTCATATTTTTTATGAGATTATCATTAATAATAACTTGTTTATTAACTTCATTAGTCAGTTGTTTAGAATTTTGGTCTATGTTTACTAAATGGTCGTATATTTCTTTGGCGTCGTCATCGTCCATAGTTCCGAAAACGAATTTCATTGCTGTACCTCCGAGGTTAATTAATCCTCGTTTTTTCCTAAACTTGTTAAATTTTGGTATTAGTTTTCCAAGATTTCTATAAGCCAAAAACAATTCTCTTTCCAGTATTTTTATTTCATTGTTCTCCGAATAGATATTAAGTTTCTTAACATTTTCATTTATCAAGTCTATAATCTCCTTATAGTCTTGCAAATGAATAATTTGAACTAATTTAACATAATGATCAACAACAACTCTTTCATTTGTTTAATACAAAATAAAACCATTTTCAGAGTTGATAGGCGTAATCCGAAGATCTTGACATTGAGCAAGTATAAAAATTTGGAAAAATATTAGTAGACGCATTCTAAAATAGAGAAAAACTAGTTGGATTAAAAATAGAACAGAAAAATTTAATTTTGATATTGAAATTTACGTTTTTGTTGGTTAGAGGTATATTTAACATTTCTTTTATTACTTGTGTCAAAAGTATAATTTCCATTTTTTGTGAAAGTATGCAATTTTTTATATTTAGGTAAACATTTTCCTACTTTTCTACATTTTACGACGTTATCATGTAGCTTATAATTAGTATCTCTTCTTTTATTTAATTTCTGAATTTTATTTAATTTTAAATTTGTCAATTTTTTTGAAATGTTTTCGATATCTTCGCGACTAAGATTTTTAGACAGAAAATCTATTGGTTTGGTATTTGTAGTTGAGTGAATTGTATTGTTATAATAAATGATAGCTTTATGAACTTTTTCTTCTATGTCATCGGCATTTTTTTCTGCTTGCATGATACGAATATGTCCATTAAGAGTACCGTGTAGTCTTTCGATATCTGCGTTTCCTGTTTTACTTCCAGCGGTAGTAACATGGAAATCAATATTATTTTCTTTGAGGAACAATTCTACGTAATTATGCAGTATACACCTTTCATTATCATAAATAAGTTTTTTCATTTTGCCTAAATATCGTATTCGTTCTTTTAAAGCATGAAGAATAGATATCCAAGTTCTGTCTTGGAGTTTATGTACCGTTGCATATTTCGATAATTTATCTATAGTGGTCAAAAACATTACATTTTTACAAGGGAACCAAATATCCAAATGAATTATTTCGTTCAAACCTAGAGGTGTTTCTGAAATATTGTAAGGTAATTTTATAGGTTGCCTGTCACGTTTAGCTATTAAACAAATATCACAGTTATTAATAAATTTTTTTATAATTTCAAATAAATTTGGATAAAAATATTTTTTCTTTATTTCATTATAAATTTCTAAAATTCCGCGATGATTATTTTCAAGGTGCTCATTTTTTATAATTGATAAAATTTCTTCTTTATCTACCACATCATTTAATTTTAAATTCGATTTTAATATTTTTAAATTGTTATTATTTGAGAAATATTTGACATATAATTCTTGAAATTTTAAAAATAATTCTGTTTTTTCACAATAGATACACATTAATCCTTTGTCGATTAAAATTTTTCTCATTTCATTTAAAAGATTTGTTTTATCGTCAACAATGATAAAGTTTTTTACCTTTTTGTTTAATATTTTTTTTATAAGATCGATATTTTGGCCCGTTACTAAGATGAATCTGGTTTTTAAACAAATTTACTGCTTTTTCTGTAATATGAATATACTTTGAATCATCTTCGTCAGCACTATGCACTGTTGCAATAGTTGAAATATTTGTTTCATTTGAAATTTCTTCATTATTTAATATACAATTTTGTTCGTCATTTACAATTTTTTGTTGACAATATATTATGTTGTTCGTGTATCTACTCAAACCATCAGCAACGCGATTTTCGTTTCCTTTTAGATAGTTAATATTGAAGTCGTATTTATTTAGTTTTATTTTCCATCGTTGTAGCTTCATATTTGGTTCTTTCAAATTATGTAGCCAAACTAGCGGTTTATGGTCAGTGAAAATGGTAAATTTTCTACCATACAAGTAAGTTCTAAATTGCTGTACACCCCACACTATAGCAAGAAGCTCTTTTTCTATAGTTGAGTAATTAATCTCATGAACATTAAGAGTTCTTGATGCGTAACAAATCGGATGATTATTTAGGCTGAGAACGCCACCTAAAGCATAATTCGACGCATCTGTGGTTAGTACGAAAGGTTTACTAAAATCTGGTCTTTTAAGAATAGGATCACTAGTCAACAATGTCTTTAATTTTTCGAATGCTTTAATGTAATCTTTATCAAAAATATTTATTTTTGTTCCTTTTTTCAGATAATTAATAAATGGATGAGCCACCTTGGCATAATCTCTTATAAACTTCCGGTAATAACCTGTAATTCCAAGAAATCTCTGAATTTCTTTTACGGTAGTTGGAAGTTTCATATTAATAATAGCTTTTATCTTATTATCATCGGGTTTTATACCTCCTTGTGTTATGATATGACCCAAATAATTGGTAGTATTTACTGCAAATTGACATTTATTTATTAGTTAATTAATTAAAATACATTAATTTTTATTTGACAAATAAAAGAAACGTTTAATACATAACAATTTAATATAATTATATGTACCTTGTGTTTTTTTTCTTTAAAGTTGTAGAAATGTTGTTTATTTGCTTCGTGATTTTGTTGCATACACCAACTACTTTTATGTTGTTCTATCTGTTGAGTGAGTCGTTTTACCAGTTGAAATTTTTTTACTTTGGATGAAATTATTCTTTTTATTTTCGCAAACTATTAATTTTCACTAAATTTTAATCTGCAAATACCGATTTATTTACTGTTACGTACAAGTTAAATGTTATTTCACAATTAATTAATTTTTGTAACAGAACATCAGTCATGTATAAGTTAATATGTACTTAGATTTTTTGTACTTAACTTATTCACCGTTATTTATAAATTAACTTTAAAATTTTAGATTAATTAATTTATTTTACTGTATAATTTTATTTTATACTTATTTATAAATAACTTTAACTTTGCTTTAAAATTAATCTATTTTACCGATTAATTTGTTTTTCATATTTTACAGTTAGTTATAAGTCACTTTAATTTTGTTTCAAAATTAATCTATTTTACCGATTAATTTTTTTTATTATTATTATTTTAAAGTTATTTATAAGTCACTAACTTTGTTTTAAAATTAATCTATTTTACCGATTAATTTTATTTTTTTTTTTCACCGACTGCGCCAATTTTATGATTGAATAAAATTTCCAAAACTTTTTATTGTATAACTAATATTTTTTATTTCTTTTAAAAATATTTATTTGTTATTTATTCAACTAAGGTAAATTTAAGACTAAACTAAATTAGAATTACAATTATTATTATCATCTTATAATTACACAAAGTGTAATTATTAACTTTGCTTAAAATAAAAATGTTCCCAAGGTGTCATTTTTATTTTATTAAAAATGTATTGACAGACGCTTATTGTGCATAAATTTTGTGGGAACGGAAACAAATGCATATTGCTAATTTAATGTATTTAGTTTCAGCAATTAGAGGTGTAATAAAGGTAATTAGAATACCTTTAAATACCTTTATATAACAATATATTTTGCAAAATAGTTTCTTTGAATTATGAAAATAAACAAGTACTTGTACCTATGTTACATAATTGTACTATTTAACGTTCAATGTGAATAAGTTTATTTAATATTATTTAATATTCACTTTCCTTAATCTTAACCACCTAACATAGTTATTTTATATTATTTGCTTGCAGAAAAAGATGAGCCAGAGCCAATCAATTTTGAAACGAAAAAAGATATTTAAATTAGAAAAGCCATACCACACCACATCCCGGAAAAATGAAAACACCACCAATATTGAAAATGTTCCACCTAATAATCAATTAATTTCACCTGATAATGACAAAACTACACCTGATAATGACAAAACTACACCTGAAATTGAAAACAAAACCAACACCATACCTGATGCTGATTATTTAATAAAAATTGGTACATTTTTCTGCAATTGTTTAAAAATATAATATAATTCATATCTTATTTTACAGAAAAAAAAAATAGATAATATTATTGAAAATCAGTATAATATTGCCAAAAATCAAAAAATTATTCTACAAAAAGTACAAACCGAATGCAATACTTTAAAAGAGGTGATGGCTAAACATGAATTTTTTTAAAGAGGATTAGTTCCAAAATGTTTCCTAATTGCAATGGCATAGATATATTTCCTATAGATTCAATTGAAAACTTTGAAAAAATTGAAAAACAACTCGATGAATTGGATGAAAATACTGTGGTACTTCTTCAAATTGCATATATTTCTAATAAAAAAATTTAAACAGCATCACATATTTTTTTTAGATAACTTACATCAAAGAAATAGTTGGAAAAGCTTCACTTTCAAAATGTTTTGATTTGTTTTTCACAAACAATGTAATTTTAGAGTTAAATTGGGATGGCTCACAGCGCAAAGTAGCTATAAATAAATTCAAACTGTTTAACAAATATGTATTTGGTAATTTTTTTAATATTTAGTATCATAATATCTAAAAAGTTATATGTATATACAGTAATTTTTTTATATATGCAATAGAAGAATAATTTAAAATATTTTGTAATATTGACATGTATTTTCGACTGCTCTATATTGCTCTATATTTTACAGAAAAAAATAATATCAAAAGTTATCAAGTTAACCAATACCAATAATTTTATATGTTTTTACCACTATGTTTTTATTTTAGATGCTGCCAAAAATGAAAAGTTTGGATTTAAAGACTATGAAACTGAAATGAGAAAAGGATTTAAACTAGCCAAAAATCGAATTTACAAAACCACGCATAACTTAAAAAAAACACAACAAAATTAATAATGATTTAGCTTTTTTACTATGTATGTAATAATTCTTTCGGTTTTCAAATGCAATACTAATTATTACATTGTTTTTTTTTTTGTGATGAATTATGAATTATTTTTAATTTAATAAATGAATTTGATATTTTAAATTAAATAATTAATTACTATAATTGATATATTATATTTCAGAAAAACAAAATTAGTTATCATACTAGAAGAGATTTAACAAACTTTTCTGTTTTATTATTTCTTTATTTATAAAAGTTATAATTTTTGTTGTATCTATATTTAATTTTGTATTGATAATATAATTTTTATATTCATAATTATAATAAATATAAAATTTATATTATATATACCAAATTGTATATAGATTGAACAGAAATTATAAATTTGTTTGTTAAATCTTTTCCAATTTGATGACTAAGGTCTTCCAAACTAACTTTCTAGAAAGGCCTTCCGCCCAAATTCTCATCAGCCTTTCTAGGAAGGCCTTCCGCCCTAATTCTCATCAGCCTTTCTAGAAAGGCCTTCCGCCCTAATTCTCATCAGCCTTTCTAGGAAGGACTTCCGCCCTAATTCTCATCAGCCTTTCTAGGAAGGACTTCCGCCCTAATTCTCATCAGCCTTTCTATGAAGGCCTTCCGCCCTAATTCTCATCAGCCTTTCTAGGAAGGCCTTCCGCCCTAATTCTCATCAGCCTTTCTAGGAAGGCCTTCCACCCTAATTCACATCAGCCTTTCTAGGAAGGCCTTCCACCCTAATTCACATCAGCCTTTCTAGGAAGGCCTTCCGCCCTAATTCTCATCAGCCTTTCTAGGAAGGACTTCCGCCCTAATTCTCATCAGCCTTTCTAGGAAGGACTTCCGCCCTAATTCTCATCAGCCTTTCTAGGAAGGACTTCCGCCCTAAATCTCATCAGCCTTTCTAGGAAGGACTTCCGCCCTAATTCTCATCAGCCTTTCTATGAAGGCCTTCCGCCCTAATTCTCATCAGCCTTTCTAGGAAGGCCTTCTGCCCTAATTCTCATCAGCCTTTCTAGGAAGGCCTTCCACCCTAATTCACATCAGCCTTTCTAGGAAGGCCTTCCGCCCTAATTCTCATCAGCCTTTCTAGGAAGGCCTTCCGCCCTAATTCTCATCAGCCTTTCTAGGAAGGCCTTCTGCCCTAATTCTCATCAGCCTTTCTAGGAAGGCCTTCCACCCTAATTCACATCAGCCTTTCTAGGAAGGCCTTCCGCCCTAATTCTCATCAGCCTTTCTAGGAAGGACTTCCGCCCTAATTCTCATCAGCCTTTCTAGAAAGGCCTTCCGCCCTAATTCTCATCAGCCTTTATAGGAAGACATGCCTGCTAATGACATGCCTGTATTAAAACGAAACTATGAGGATAACAAAAGTTCAGGCCTGCTTCCTTCTAGTGGAATGCATTCAGAATGTATTCTAGAAGCATTCTTTTTGCAACTGGGTTGGTACTAATTATTGAAGGATGGAGAACTATTATATTTCGTAGATTCGGAAACTAGATAAATTTAAAAAAAAATGTAAAAATATATATATTGAAAAAATTATTAAATTAAAAAAAAAAAAAAAAAAGTAAATATATATGAATTTAAATACGTTCTAGAAATAAAAATGTAAAAATATATATAGTAATGAAATAAAAACTATAAAAAAATATATATCAATTATTAAATTAAACACAAATAAATATATATGAAAATTTTTAAATACATTCAAAAAAAACATATTGTACTAAAATAAATAAATAAATAAAAAAAAATATATATATATATATCAAATATGAATAAAACTTAATAAATAAATATATTTGGAAAAAATTTTTTATTGTTTAAACATTGAAATTATTAAATATATACAAATATATAAAAACTAATAAGAAAAAAAAATTATACAAAAGTCATAAAAGTTTATTAGGGTTAAAAACCTAAAATTTCGTAATAACTAAAAATCATATACAAAAAAAAAAATTATATAAACTATATAAAAATATATATATTTAAAAATTTTCTTTTAATTAATATTGTTTATATACCAAAATGGGGCAAAAGACCTCAAAACAAGAAGAGGTATTTATAAACAATAATGCAGGTACAAACAACAACTAACAACAACACAAAAAATGAGCTCAGACAAAACCAACACTACTAAAAAGCCCTGAACAAAGTCTGTGCACTAACACATACATACCAAAAGGTAGTCAGAGAATTCAATATGACATATAATTTTTTCTTTGATAAAAATTATATTTTTAGTGATAATAAAACGAAATTTATAATTTTTTATAATTAATTATTTTATTAAAAAAATTAATTACGTATAATTTATATATTTTGTGATTTCTATTATTTAAGATACATGTAATAATACGCTTTTCTAATATTTTTGTACCATCAGATAGAGTTTTTACATCAATAATGTCTGTCTATTGATAAGATACAAATTCATTAATTGGCACAAAAATGCGTATTGTTACCTGTATCTGAAATTAAAGATTAATAAATTCAAAATAATGTAAATATAAAAAATTCTCCTGCTGCACAACATATACGTCCCCTGCAACATATACGTCCACTGCACTTGCACAACATATACGTCCCGCAGTTTCACATGAAAAAATAAACAAATTCATTAAAAAAATCATTTTTGGTTTATAGCAATTTGGGTAAATTACCCAGGACTTAACTTAAGTAATAAGTCAACAAAAAAAATATGTCTTCTTGACATTTTAAATAAAAAAATAAATAAAATATATTTAAAAAATAACAAAAAAGATGTCTTCTCGACATTTTAAATAAAAAAATAAATTAAATATATTTAAAAAAATAACAAAAAATATGTCTTCTTGACATTTTTAATAAAAAAGAAATAAATAATTAATAAATAATAAATAATAAATAATAAAAATAAAAGGAACAATTCAATATAATATATATAACAAATATATATTTTTAATATATGTAAAGTATATTTACATTAAAAACAAGTTATATTTGTTATATATATTACTTATTATATTAAATAAAAATAAATATAACAAAGCTAAAAATTATTTAAATGTAATGCAGCCCACAGATGGTCGAACTTGGTACTACAACTTAGTTTCGAACCATCAAAATGGTACGAAAAATTTGGAAATTGTATCGTGTGTAGGGCAATTGTAAAACCAATTTTGATGGTTGGCAATCGGTTTGAAAAATATCAAAAATTTTTGATTTTTGTGGGCGGAGTCTTTGGTTGTCGTACCAAGTTGTACTGTGTATGGGGAAGTTGTACAACCAAAATAACTTTTATTGAATTTTGATTTTAAAAACATATGGTTTTTGTGACATCTTATTAAAAAAGTATTAATTTATTAATTTAATTTATTTATTTTAAAAACTTTATCATATGTTATTTTGAAAAACGTCAAAGTAAAAAAAAAATTTATGATTTTACAAATGGTTATAGAACAAGTTGTAGAACAAGTTGTAATGTGTGTGGAGTGGTTCGCGGACTAGTACGCGTACTTGTTGTAGTACCATGTTCGACCATCTGTGGGCTGCATAAGAATTTTTCGATTTGTTATATTTGTTTTTTTATGCTCTAAATCCTTAATTGACTAATGCCCGGTTTCACGAAAATAGCTTAAAAGCGCATCTAGATAAAAACGATTTTAGTACTAAAAGTCATCTAGATATGTTGCAGTTTCACGAGATTTTTGTCGCTTTTATCTAACTAAAATTCTAATAACTGCATTTTGACAGAAATGACTCAAAAATATAAAAACATATTGTTCAGTGTCAATTGAAAACATATGTTTTAAAAATATTATAAATAATTTTAATGTTTATAATTCTATATTATAATGCTTCCCATACACAATACTGTACTTGTACAACTAGTCATCAAACTCTGCACACCACCCCACACACGTTAAAACTTTTTCTACAACCATCGAATTTGTTTTTATTTTCTACTGTAGAACACGATACAATTTTCAAATTTTTAGAACCATTTTGATGGTTACAAACCAAGTTGTACAACCAAGTTTTGTTGTGTATGGGCAGCATAATAATTTATATTTAATTTTTTTTTGTTCAAGTGTCAAAATACAAAATTTACAAGCGCTTTTAGTGCTTAGATGGCCGAAATCGGGCATCTAAATTAAAAGAGCCACTAAAAGAGATCTAACATCTCGTGAAACACCATTTGCGTTAAAAGCGTATCTAAATCACTAGAAGCGCTTTAAAACTTTCGTGAAACCGGGCATTAGAATAATTATTTAAAAAAATATTAGCAAAACATTTACAAATTTTAAAATATATATTAAATGCGGAGACACCACAATGACAGTCATAATCTAAGTCTATATCCATTAATTCACCCTTTCTAATACTATCAATAGTTAAATTAATAAGAATACCTTTATGATTTCTACTTTCTAAAAATGTTTTTTTAAGTTCTACTTGATTTAAAATCTCCTGAAATCTGAAATATAGCTGACATATGAAATAAAATATAATTAACTTGGTCGGACGGTACTGACAACCCCCTCTCTGTAAATAATTAAAATAGTTATGTATATTGAGATTGATGTCCTTTTTCCTTAAGAAATAATTCTTTGCAAGCACTGCAAGAAATAGTTTGTATAGCTTTGTGAGAAGCATACCCCCCTGCATATAAATAAGCTGAATTATCTGTATTTGCATTTACTAAATAAAAATCATTATCTAAAATTTCATCAAATTGAGCTAAACCTACATATTCTTTTGATGAATTATCGCTACCAGATTCTACTAATTTTTGAAAATCTTTTTTATTGTGAGCAAAAACATTATGGATTCTAATTTTTTTCTCACATTCAACAGCCTCACTATAAGATACTCTATAATTACAACCAGCTAATGATCGATATAATCTAAACCTACCCTCTAAATCATCAGTTTGAAATTTTTCAAAAAAATATAATATACTTTAATTCTAATAATGAAAATTTAACTAAAGAAACAAGTGATTTTGTTGTAAATAAAAGAGCAGAGAAAGTGTCTTTCGTTAGTGTGCCAGAATTATTTAAACCACTATTCCAAATTTCTAACCAAATAATAAAGTTGTCTAAAAATGTTATACTAATATTAACTAAACCTGCTCTAATTGGATGGCACAAATTATTTCTTTTAATAATACCGTTCAAAAAAGTTTTTGTATTAACAATATCGCACCATTTCCTTATTACTTCGCAGAATTCAGCCGTTTCAATCATTTCATCATGATCTCTAAGCGATGCAATAGTGGAATGGTGAAATATGTTGTCTACTAACAAAACATTTTGCCTTTCTAAACTATTCGGATATAAAGTTTTATGATTCAATTTGTAGGCTTTTTTAATTTGCAAATTATTTTCGTTGTCATACAAAGTTTTAAAATGCTTAAAAGATGCATATTTAATTTCATAAGTTTCGAAATCCGGAAAAACAAATGTATTATCTAAATTTTGTAAATTTAACCAATTATTTCTAATATTTTTAAATAAATGTACAGTATCATATTGTAAATGAATGTTATTACCAGGAAAATCTGGATTTGAAAAAAAATTTGGATTATCGGAGGAACTAAATAATTTAAACATATTCTGATTAATTCTATTATTATCTGTGATAATAACAATAATTTGAAAACCAATTTTTTGTACCAATTGAATCACATTCTTAGTAAGCTCATAAATATTTTGACCTGACGGACGAAGAACTGGTATAAGCCTAACTACTTCTTTAAAACTACCAAAAACTGATTTTATCATAAATGTCATTAAAGTTCTCGCGCACTGAGTAGGATTATTTTCAGCCATGCCCACTAGATTATTGGCCTTATACTGCAATCCTTCCTCAATATAAATTTCATCAATTAAAAGGGCAACAAATTTTTCGCGATCATTTAAAGATTTAGATACGGGAGTTAAATAATGCTCGTCATTAGTTGGTACCTTATAGTTTAGCGATATGTGCATACTAGAAGATAAAGATTGTAAGTATCTTCTAGTTGGTAAAATTAAAAATTTTCTGAAAATTTCGTAAGTGGCAGCAGAATGTGCAAAAATTAAAAAGGCCATTATTATAGTTTCCGTATCATATTTCGGTTTTAATTTATTTAATAATTCTACTTGATTTTTTAAAATATCTAGCTTGCCGCAGTGATTAAAATCGTTTTGACACTTGTGCTTTTTTTAAATATAAAATTGCCCGGTTTATACAATATTCGCGGTTTTCAAATTTCGTTTGCTCAATATTTCTGTATCTCGCGAGTAAATTTTCAATTTGTGACCATAAAGTTAATTTTTTACTACTATTTGGTAAAATCCATTGCAAATCATTATATGGAACTTCGGATCCATGTAAAATAACATTTACTACTAAATATTTCTTGATACTAATTCGGACAGAAATATTGCATTCTAAATCGTCGCTATTTTCGAGTAAAACAAATACACATTTTTGCTCATTTTCGAAAAGAAGATAATTTTGACAATCGATTTTTTCTTTGAAATTATTTTTAAAAATACTATAATCTTTAATAATGTCAGATGCAAAAAAATCATTCGACTTTTTTTCTAATAAAATATTTAATTTATCGAATTTTTTTGACGGATCCCGCCGTCTTTGAATGTTTTCTATAGGAACTAAATACTGCGGATAATTTTGAAAAATTGAAGGTATAGTACCGACATTTAATTTATTAAATTTATTATTTTCTCGTTTTATAAAACCTTCTTCACGGAAATGAATCGCACAAACAGCAGAACATTTTGTTGGCTGCCAGTCACTTCTATGAATAGCGCCTGTCCACTTATCTTTTAAATCCTGATCGTTAGGAAAACCAAAAGTTGGAATCGATGGTTCTGTCGAAAAATAATTGGACTTGCAATAAGGTACCACACAATGTCGCGGCATTATTTAACTTCACAAATCAAAAAATTGCACGAAATTTGCACTTAGTTTATATTATATTAAGCACACTAATTATTAACTATAAATTAAATAACAAATAAATATCACAATATTCTTAATAAATATTAAGATATTCCAAAAAGAAATTTTATTTCTTGTTTATGAAATTTGCACTAAATTTTTATCACAAAAATAAACTATGTAAATCAAATAATCGCACAATTTTTTTTAATAAAAACAAATCTACAATTATTAAACTACAATTTACACTACTTTTTAATAAAAATCTCTTATTAATTACCATAAAATATCACTTTTAATTATTTATTTTCCTCGCGTCTATTTATGCCGCCATTAAATTTGACATTAGCAAATTTTTGACTTCTGACCAATCTCGCGGTTTCGATGTATGCGTACATCAGGGCTTTTTAGTAGTGTTGGTTTTGGCTCAGAATATACTCTGACTTACAATTAATTATTATTATTGTTGTAATAGTTGTAGCATTATATTTATTATGGACAAAACCGGAAAGAATACCTTGATAAGAAAATAAAGAGACAAATTAATCTCTCTACCATTTCCACGACTTAAAAGATAATTATTTATGATTACCGTATAAGTAAAATTTATGAAAAAAAATATCATTTAAGAAAAAAAATAAGTAAAGTAAAATTGATGAGAAAAAGAAATATTTTAAACTAATTAATAATTAAAAAAAAGAGAGAATTTTGTAATTAAAAGAAAAATTTATTATGTATGTATGTATATGTAGCTATAATAAGAATATTGTAAAGAATAGAAAAAGAGAGGAAAAAAAAATTATGTATACTTATCATATAAAAAACATGTTTTAAATAAAGAGAAAAAAAAATTAATATTTTATGTTTAAAATTTTTAAATAAAAAAAGAGAAACTTATACTAAATATTTTATGTTTAAAATTTTTAAGAGAAACTTATATATATATATATGTATATCAATTTTTTTTATGTAGTAATTTTTATAAGCATTTTAAGCTATATTTTCGTTTTATTATTTTATTTAACACCTAAAAATATGTTTTTGGATTTATAAAAAATTATTTTCTTTTTGTATGTACCCACACTTTAAATTTGGAATATATTTTAATTATATATAAAGAAAAAAAAATTATGGAAAATTAGCATTAGTATATATAGAATGATAAATATATTAGAATTACTGCTGATTCACAATCAGAAACGATGCGCAAAGCAACGGAACGCAAATCAAAGTTAAAAAGTTGAACTACCCAGTTGCAAAAAGAATGCTTCTAGAATACATTCTGAATGCATTCCACTAGAAGGAAGCAGGCCTGAACTTTTGTTACCCTCATATTTTCGTTTTAATACAGGCATGTCATTGGCAGGCATGTCTTCCTATAAAGGCTGATGAGAATTAGGGCGGAAGGCCTTTCTAGAAAGGCTGATGAGAATTAGGGCGGAAGGCCTTCCTAGAAAGGCTGATGAGAATTAGGGCGGAAGGCCTTCCTAGAAAGGCTGATGAGAATTTGGGCGAAAGGCCTTTCTAGAAAGTTAGTTTGGAAGACCTTAGTCATCAAACTGGAAAAGATTTAACAAACAAATTTATAATTTCTGTTCAATCTATATACAATTTGGTATATATGTATAATATAAATTTTATATTTATTATAATTATGAATATAAAAATTATATTATCAATACAAAATTAAATATAGATACAACAAAAATTATAACTTTTATAAATAAAGAAATAATAAAACAGAAAAGTTTGTTAAATCTCTTCTAGTATGATAACTAATTTTGTTTTTCTGAAATATAATATATCAATTATAGTAATTAATTATTTAATTTAAAATATCAAATTCATTTATTAAATTAAAAATAATTCATAATTCATCACAAAACAAAAACAATGTAATAATTAGTATTGCATTTGAAGACCGAAAGAATTATTACATACATAGTAAAAAAGCTAAATCATTATTAATTTTGTTGTGTTTTTTTTAAGTTATGCGTGGTTTTGTAAATTCGATTTTTGGCTAGTTTAAATCCTTTTCTCATTTCAGTTTCATAGTCTTTAAATCCAAACTTTTCATTTTTGGCAGCATCTAAAATAAAAACATAGTGGTAAAAACATATAAAATTATTGGTATTGGTTAACTTGAAAACTTTTGATATTGTTTTTTTCTGTAAAATATAGAGCAATAATGTCGAAAATACATGTCAATATTACAAAATATTTTAAATTATTCTTCTATTGCATATATAAAAAAATTACTGTATATACATATAACTTTTTAGATATTATGATACTAAATATTAAAAAAATTACCAAATACATATTTGTTAAACAGTTTGAATTTATTTATAGCTACTTTGCGCTGTGAGCCATCCCAATTTAACTGTAAAATTACATTGTTTGTGAAAAACAAATCAAAACATTTTGAAAGTGAAGCTTTTCCAACTATTTCTTTGATGTAAGTTATCTCAAAAAAATATGTGATGCTGGTTAAATTTTTTTATTAGAAATATATGCAATTTGAAGAAGTACCACAGTGTTTTCATCCAATTCATCGAGTTGTTTTTCAATTTTTTCAAAGTTTTCAATTGAATCTATAGGAAATATATCTATGCCATTGCAATTAGGAAACATTTTGGAGCTAATCCTATTTAAAAAATATTCATGTTTAGCCATCACCTCTTTTAAAGTATTGCATTCGGTTTGTACTTTTTGTAGAATATTTTTTTGATTTTTGGCAATATTATACTGATTTTCAATAATATTATCCTTTTTTTTTTCTGTAAAATAAGATATGAATTATATTATATTTTTAAACAATTGCAGAAAAATGTACCAATTTTTATTAAATAATCAGCATCAGGTATGGTGTTGGTTTTGTTTTCAATTTCAGGTGTAGTTTTGTCATTATCAGGTGTAGTTTTGTCATTATCAGGTGAAATTAATTGATTATTAGGTGGAACATTTTCAATATTGGTGGTGTTTTCATTTTTCCGGGATGTGGTGTGATATGGCTTTTCTAATTTAAATATCTTTTTTCGTTTCAAAATTTATTGGCTCTGGCTCATATTTTTCTGCAAGCAAATAATATAAAATAACTATGTTAGGTGGTTAAGATTAAGGAAAGTGAATATTAAATAAACTTATTCACATTGAACGTTAAATAGTACAATTATGTAACATAGGTATAAGTACTTGTTTATTTTCATAATTCAAAGAAACTATTTTGCAAAATATATCGTTTATATTTATTTTCTCTTCCACTTCGCTTAAATTATAAGCAATAGCAATTCGCAGGGCGGTAAAAGATAAAACTGGTGATGTAAAAAAATCTTCAACGGTTAAAAATTTGAATCCAAGAATATATTCATTTTCAGCTTCTTTTAAAAATCCTCTAATTTTTATTGGTAACAGAGATTTAGTATAAACAAAACAATTCGGTTCTTTATTAGGTAAATGAAACATACCCAACGACATGAATTATAAATATATGATTCAGTTGTCATAATTTTCAGTAAAGATTTTTTTTTAAATTAGAATTATCGTATTTTAATATAAATTTATTTCTTTCAGATAATCTATTATATATTTGCTCAAGTATTTGTGATGGTTTTCTACAATCTTTTTTTTAACAATTGCATAAAATTTTTGAATTTATACGCTGAAAAATTATCTACATTACCATATAATTGAACGCATTCTGTCAAATGCAGTAGATTATGGACATTGTAACTTATTCTATCATTTCCATATAATGTAGCAAAATCCTCAACAAACTTTTGAAGCATTTCTTGAACTGTAGTTAAATTTTTATTATAAGTAAAAGGGCAACTTATAAGCCTGTAAGAAGTGCTCAACGTCAATAAATTATAATATACATCATCGTTAATTATATCTTTAAAAAGAACTAACCCAGTATATAAGATTAGTTGACGATATTCGGTAGCCTTAAATCTAGCTAAATTATCAAATGATATAGGTTTTCTGCTAAATTCTTTGGGAAGACAATTTCTTATTATATTTAATTTGCCATTAAGAACTTCCTTATTAACTTTCGTTAATTTTTTTCCCAAATTAAAGTGAAAAGTTTTTTAGCTACACCTAAATCAATCAAATGCATCACATCGAGAGGAAACTGAGTAATCATTTTTATGTTAATTTCTTCCAAAATATGTTTCTTTTCCTTGAAATCCTGTTGATGATACATTAAGTCTTTTCTGTCTTTAAAATCTTCGTCTGTTCTTAACGTTGATACTGAAGAACTATACGTTAATCTACCGTTTATTTTCTTACCCTTTTGATAACATTTTGAGCATCCATTAGAAGATGTGTGACCAACCGTTCCAGTTAAAAACGATTTTGCTGGTGCGTCACATGTAAATAATCTAATTTTTATACTTATGGTTTTATCAATCAATGTAATTCCATTTCGTAGATGTAGAGATTCATTTATACAAAATCTAGAAGATAATCGTTAACATTTTTTGGTTTTTTATTTCCCAGATATAAACCAATTATAAAAGGTGATATATTTTTGTATTCTGAAATCGATCCCAATATTGGCCATAGAGTAAGATTTGAGCTTTTAAATATTGGAAGACCGTCTACGCCTACGTCAATATTTAATGATTCAAAATGGTAATTTGCAGGTATATTTAAAGTTTTTAAAGCATTTTCAATTCCAAAATGCAAATATTTTCCTGGTGGAACTTCTCGCAATTGTTATTGGAAAGTTGGCGTTTTAAACAATGAGTTTGCAGAAATTGGTACATTAATATTCTCATCATCCAGAATTTTTAGTAATGTATTTAGAGCATTTCTTAGAGCAGTAATGTATTTAGAGCATTTTAGTAATATATTTAGAGGGAATTCTATATTCAGTAGCCCAAGCTGCTAACTTAATACCTATATCATTTTTTCCAGCAATAGCAATCGAGTTTACTTCAATATTTGGCTCCGACATCACTGAATCAGAATCATGTAATATGTTGGTTTCGGTATCACTATTGTAGGTGCACTCAACAACATCATTAACATTTTCATTATTTGTTTGATGAATAATCCCCATATTAATATTTTCTAAATTTTTCGAAATTATTATTTTCATTTGTCTCTTTGAGACGCCACAAATCTTACGATTCATAGCAAAGCTTTAAAAAAAAAACATAAGAAAAATCCAGAATTTTTTTTATAAAAAAATAACTTTAACTTACCTGATCTAATGAGTATTTTATTGTAAAATATATGTTTCACAAAAAATATATACGATTACCCGTATATCACAAATTAAATTAAAATTTTCACAAATTAAATTAAAAAAACACAAAATTGCAGTTTCACAACAAGAATTAAAACACAAAATTACAATTTCAAAACAATAATAAAATGACAGAACAACCAAAGGTCTCTTTGCCACAACCTGTTACAAATAATTTCATGCACAACATATAATTTTTTTTTCATTCCCTTCTAATTGGAATCTTATTGCATTCGACGGAAGGTATGAAAATAATTTAAACAATCAGCCCTTCAGAAGGCTAGATTAATGTAAGGCATGAAACTATTTGCAACTGGGTATATGAAAAAAATACTTCTGTTCACAATGAAGAGAGAGAGAGCCGACGCGACGCGTAAGAAAGCAAAAGTTGGCCAACTTTCAACTTTTACGATAATAATATTGACAGATAATAATAAAAATATTTATCATTCTCAAAAGTATTTGTGGAAAATCAGATAGAATAGAAGGAATTTAATTTAAAAAAAATAGTTTAAAAAAATTATTAATTCGTCACCTCAGTTCTTAAGTGTTCAATAGACCATTTTTTGACAAAATAAACAATTTGGAAAAATTGATTAAAAATTAAAAAAAAAACACCGAATAGAGAGTATACGTCGCAATACATACTACAAAAATTAGCGTATGTTGAAAAAGTAAAGGAAACCTGTCCTGTAGCAATAGTTGGTGAGAATTATATAAGGATGTTATGTGTAAAAAGGCACATAACTATAATTTAAGAAAAATCCCGAATTTATAAAACATAAAAATTTGGTAATTAATATTTTATATGCAAATATTTATGCAAACTAAAAAGTTTAAAGAACAAATTGTAATAAATTATAAATATTTATTACACAATAATTGTTTATTAAACAATATTTAGTAATTCGGTCAAAGTAAAATTAAATTAAATTAATTATATCGGTCAAAATAAAAAATGCTTTTTTATGGCGCAGCCAGTAAACTAGAAAGTACGATAGTAGTAAGCGCTATGAGAGTTCTAGACCACCAATTAACAAACCCCTGAATTTGCTATTTTGTGAAAGTGAATTAAAGGGTGTGTTGGTAGTTTGTGGTGTTTATCGTTTTGTCTGTCGGTCTGTCGTTTTAGTGTGTGGTTGTGTTGGGGTTGGTGAATTGGATTATGGGGTTGAGGTCGTGGTGTGGGGTGGGGGTGTGGGTGTTGTAGTGGGCTTGTTGGCATAGGTTGTGATGGTTGTAGTGGGCTTTTTGACATATGTTGTGGGGGTTGTAGTCGTAGTGGGCTTTTTGGCATAGGTTGTGGTGGTGTGGGAATATGGTTGTGGGTTGAAACATGTTGGGACATGTTATCTAATTTTATTAGTAAATTTCTAAAATGTTCTAAAAGTCTGAATAGACTATTTTTCTTATCAGCAGTATTAATTAAGTTGTGTGTTTATGAATGAATTTTTATATGGTTTTTTTGTTTATTTTAAATATAAAAGACTCTCCTTAGTGTATATATGTATATATAGATATGTAACGTAAACACAAAAATTTCAAAAAATTCTTTCCTAAGTGGATATATGTATATATAGATATATACATGTATACATATATATATAACGTAACACAAAAATTTCAAAAAATTCTTCTTTAAGTGGATATACATATGTATATATTAGATATATACATATATATATATAACGTAAACACAAAAATTTCAAAAAATTCTTATATCACTTCTTATAGTGTGATTTTGTAAAAAGTATTTATGAAATATATACATATCTGTATATGTATGATGTATATGGATTTCATATTTTTGTTTTGATATTACAATAAAACTTAAAATCATATTTCATTTATCAACTAAATTTTTATTTAACAGCACTGGAATTATATTTTAAAATTAGAAAAAATCATTTTTTCTCCGTCAGAAAATCGTTACGTAGATTTTTGAAGGTGTAAAAAATTAGTTGAATTAGTAATTTTAAATATTTTCACAATTTTGAAAAACATTGTTAAAGTCAATAACAATGGATAAGAAATAATTATTTTATTTTTGTATGTTTGCTATTTTTTTTAATTCAAAATTTATATTAAATAACAATAATTAGTGTGTTACTGATTTTTAAGTTACAATAAGTAGTGTGAATAATTTAGTAAGACAAAAGTTTAACTTGTCAAAACATAAAAAAAGAAAAAAAATGTCTAAACAATTATATTCAGAAAAATTTGTTCAAAGTGCGGGAGAAAATTCAAAAAGAATAAAATATAATGAAAATATTAGAGATTTAATTATTAGTGATGCAGATATAAGTATTTTATCGTTAGACCAGCTGAAGGGGAAAATTGTTCAAATAGAAAAAGATATAAGTACATTGGAAAAATCTTTGAAGGAGATTGCTAGAATTGGTACTAAAAAACATATTGAATATCAAATTGAAAGATTGATGTGCCTCAAAATCAGATTGGAAGAGAGACTTTTAGTTAAGGGTTCAGGTATAAATACTTCTCCTTATTCAGAAAAAGTAAAATGGGAGTTTATAGAAACAGCTTTCCAAAAACGTATTAAAACAGGCGTAATAATAAATCTTGGACACAAGGACCCAATCAAGTTTTTGGGTGATGCTGAAAGAGCTTTCGAAGAAAATGTTAAAATTTGTATTGCTGAAAGTAGTGAAAAGTGTTTGAAAATAAATTCTACCTTATGTTGTGAGTTTTGAATTAAATCTGGCCTACTGATTTTCCTAATTATTTTCAAATATAATTAAAAAAAAAAATTTAAATATTGGGCAAAAAAACAATGTTTGGCTTACAACCAATCGGCTCTCAAAGCCCTGAACTCTAATCAGCTGAAATCGAAGCTAATAGGCGAATGTTTAAACACGCTAAAAGCTCTGGCAGCTAATAATAGGTTAATTCTTTCATGGATCCCGGCGCATGTTGGATTTGACGGAAACGAAGAGGCGGACCTATTAGCGAAAGAAGGCGCGAGTACACCACTCTTTGGTCCAGAACCGTTTTGTGGCGTACCACGATGCCTAACTAAACTACAAATTAAAACTAACACTTTTCTTTCTTTTTCAGATAGTTGGAGGAACAATGAAGGGCCTAGACACTCGAAGCTCTTCATACAGGGTCCATCGAAAAAGAAAGCAGCAGAGCTACTAATGTGCAGTAGAAGAAGAACCAGAACTCTGGTGGGCTTCCTAACTGGACACTGTGGACTCAGGAAACATCTGCACACATTAGGTCTAAGTCAAGAACGATTGTGCAGATTCTGTGAATATGAGGACGAAACAGCGGAGCATATACTGTGCGAATGTGAAGCCCTACTATATAAGAGGCTAATACATTTTGGCAGTTATACCATCTCCCCATCGGAATCATGGAATATCTCTTTGACAAGACTGTACAACTTCATTGTCAGTACTGGTCTATCAAACGAGTAAGAAGAAAAGGGTAGTTACAATAAGCCAACGGCTGCAGTAACCAGGCAGAACTCTGCCGACCCGAGCCTAAACCTAACCTAACCTACAACCAATATGTTTACCCTATAAATTTTCTCTTACTTCAATTTTTTTACAGTAAAATAATATTTCTACCCATCTACTAGATGCAAAAATATCCATACTCATACATTTTATTAAATTTGATGTTGCGATTGCGAGTACTAATAATTTTCAGCACGAAATATTCAATCAAATTTAAAAATTCAACGCCACAAATTTCTTATAAAATATATGATATGGCTGTGCTATACTTCTTACAGCACCGATTTTCATATAAAAATATTTTGTATATTTTTATATGTGTGTATAACATTAAGAATGGAAAATGCAACATTACAACGCGACATCATATACAGTTTGTGGTTGGAAGGGGAAAAATTTAATGAATATTTTGTGGTTCTTGCTACATTTTTCGCAGCACAATTCTTGTTTTATATGATAAATATTATTAAGAAAATGCATACATAAAATATACTCGTTCGTAACGTAATGTATGTAAAACTACATTGTATTTTTTTTTTGTTTAATTTTGTGGTTCTCTCATTCTCTTTATTTATGTATGTTTTCCTTATAATGATTATGAATATGCGATTGATATTGCTTTGCTTGCTAATAGCTATGTATGTATGTGCATATAGTAATAATATTGAATTATTGAATAGTTGCAGAAATTGTGCGTGCTACAATTTTTTAGCACTATATGAGAATTTATAAACTTTTTTTTTACCAATTTCAACCCTAAAAACGTCGGTTATATCTCTTTTAAGTTAATAAAAATTTCAGCACACCCGGATCTAAAAGTCACTGCACGCCACTGTTGTAGTGTAGTGGCATAGGTTGTGGTGGTGTGGGAATGTGGTTGTGGGTTGAAACATGTTGGGACATGTTATCTAATTTTATTAGTAAATTTCTAAAATGTTCTAAAAGTCTGAATAGACTATTTTTCTTATCAGCAGTATTAATTAAGTTGTGTGTTTATGAATGAATTTTTTTATGGTTTTTTTGTTTATTTTAAATATAAAAGACTCTCCTTAGTGGATATATGTATATATAGATATATAACGTAAACACAAAAATTTCAAAAAATTATTTCCTAAGTGGATATATGTATATATAGATATATACATGTATACATATATATATAACGTAAACACAAAAATTTCAAAAATTCTTTCCTAAGTGGATATACATATGTATATATAGATATATACATATATATATATAACGTAAACACAAAAATTTCAAAAAATTCTTATATCACTTCTTATAGTGTGAATTTGTAAAAAGTATTTATGAAATATATACATATCTGTATATGTATGATGTATATGGATTTCATATTTTTGTTTTGATATTACAATAAAACTTAAAATCATATTTCATTTATCAACTAAATTTTTATTTAACAGCACTGGAATTATATTTTAAAGTTAGAAAAAATCATTTTTTCTCCGTCAGAAAATCGTTACGTAGATTTTTGAAGGTGTAAAAAATTAGTTGAATTAGCAATTTTAAATATTTTCACAATTTTGAAAAACATTGTTAAACTCAATAACAATGGATAAGAAATAATTATTTTATTTTTGTATGTTTGCTATTTTTTGTTAATTCAAAATTTATATTAAATAACAATAATTAGTGTGTTACTGATTTTTAAGTTACAATAAGTAGTGTGAATAATTTAGTAAGACAAAAGTTTAACTTGTCAAAACATAAAAAAAGAAAAAAAATGTCTAAACAATTATATTCAGAAAAATTTGTTCAAAGTGCGGGAGAAAATTCAAAAAGAATAAAATATAATGAAAATATTAGAGATTTAATTATTAGTGATGCAGATATAAGTATTTTATCGTTAGACCAGCTGAAGGGGAAAATTGTTCAAATAGAAAAAGATATAAGTACATTGGAAAAATCTTTGAAGGAGGTTGCTAGAATTGGTACTAAAAAACATATTGAATATCAAATTGAAAGATTGATGTGCCACAAAATCAGATTGGAAGAGAGACTTTTAGTTAAGGGTTCAGGTATAAATACTTCTCCTTATTCAGAAAAAGTAAAATGGGAGTTTATAGAAACAGCTTTCCAAAAACGTATTAAAACAGGCGTAATAATAAATCTTGGACACAAGGACCCAATCAAGTTTTTGGGTGATGCTGAAAGAGTTTTCGAAGAAAATGTTAAAATTTGTATTGCTGAAAGTAGTGAAAAGTGTTTGAAAATAAATTCTACCTTATGTTGTGAGTTTTGAATTAAATCTGGCGACGAAATAATATCTGAGGACAAATTTATTTCAACACCAAATCAAATAATAGAGATGTTTGATGATCATAAAGAGTGGTTTAGTCAACATATTAAAAAAAATACTTTATCTGAACTTAGCGAGTTTCAAGAGAAAGGAAGCGGTTGGGCTCTCTCATCTATTATATACTTAGCTATTAATATAAATGAGTGTGCTAGATTGATTGGATCATCATATATTGAACTTCCTCCTTTTATTAAAACAAAAAAAGCTTGTGTAAATGATGATAATGCTTGCTTTGCCTGGGGTATAGTATCAGCTCTATATCCAAAAATGTCGCATAATGATAGAACTTGCTCTTATCCTGATTATTCATCTGTTTTAAATTTAACTGGAATAGAGTTTCCAATGCGAATTAATCAGGTGGAAAAGTTTGAAAAGCTAAATAATATGTCAGTAAACATTTACATATTGAAACAAATATCTAACAAAAGTGTTTTAAAGTTTTACCATTAAGATTGACAAAATCAAAAGTTGAAAACAAGCATGTTAATTTATTGATGATCCAAGAATATTATGATATTGAAAAAGATAATGATGTTGATGATGATGATGAAAATATTGATGAAGCCTATTATGTTTATAATAATGACGATGAGAGAATCCAATATCATTATTGTTGGATTAAGAATTTATATAGATTAGTCGGAAGTCAATTATCGAAACACAATGGTAAAGTTTTTTTATGTGATAGATGCTTACACTATTTTACAACAAATGTGAAATTAGTTGCTCACACTATAAATTGTGAAAAACAGAATTTTTTTTTTTTTTGCGGGAGGGAGTGTAGAAAATCTTCGAAAAGACACTACGGGTTACCGCGCGTACCCGCAGATGTGTGGGATTTTTACCCACTAAAAACCACCACCCTTTGTCCCACAGGAAGGTGCCTGTCAGATTGACTGGCGCTGAAACAAGCCACAGTTTTACGGGCCCTTTTTCACTACCCTCCTTTTCCAGAACCTCCCGTCGACCGAGTTTTCGATACGATCGGGTAAGAGGATAACTCATTTGTTCCGCCCCATCCAGGTTCCACCAAGCATGAGGCTGTGTTTTTCCCCAACCGACCACTCGCCGATCAATGGTTTCCCATACACAGCAAGCGGACCGTCAGACTCACAACATCCACCTGGTACCCTGGACATCGGAGATAATGATATTATCCAGTAGTAGGATAAGGTCATAGGAGTCCGCACCATCTGGATACCACCAAAAATAGCTGATAGTCATAGGTCCAGTGCACCACTCATTAGTATTGTCCAGTTTCCTGGATAACCATAAGCATCACACAAGACCCGCAACCATCCTCATCATTTGGCACCCCAGACATCAGAGTCAATAACCTCATCCTATTTAATATGCTGATAGTCATAGGTCCAGTGCACCACTCATTAGTATTGTCCAGTTCCCTGGATAACCATAAGCAACACACGAGACCCGCAACTATCCTCATTATTTGGCATCCCCGACTTCGGAGTCAATAACCTCATCCTATTTAATAGGGAGGTAGTAACTTTAAGAATAGGAAATCATTATCCCACTACCGCTAGGTAATGCGCGATCTCCAGCATGCTTTTGTAGGGCATGTTTCTTAAATCCTCAATGACCACGCATTCCCGACCAAGAACTCTTTTCCTAGTCCGTGCAAGTGCGGGACACTCATACAGTATATGTGCGGCATCTCCAACATCTTCCAAGCATAGGCTGCATGTGTCTTCCTCTATGATACCCATTTTGCGCAAATGGTACTCGAAGTAACCATGTCCCGTGACGATCCAAGTAAGTCTGCGAAGTTTGCTCCTAGAGCAATCAAGCAACCATCCGGGTCCTCTCGCTGAAGGATTTTTGACTGCCATTTTCGACTGTCTGGATCCCCCAGTGACATGCCACCTTCTCCAATGTTGGTTATTGCTCCACTCATCCATAAGTTTCCTAATAGATGAGTGCGCAATTCCAAACTATGGAGCTCAGGTCCTGAGAAAGGCATTCCGGCCGCGCTTCTCGCCAGCTGGTCTGCCCTCTCATTACCCTGTACTCCAGTGCCTCCTTTAACCCATGCAATAGTGAGATTATTAATCTCAGCACATGCATTCAGTTTCCGAATACACTCCTCACCCAGACGCGACGATACGTCCGTACTTCTCATCATCTTGATGACCGCCTGATTATCAAGTGCGATAAGAATTTTCTTATGTCGCACTCGTCGATCAGCCAGCACATCAAGAGCTCTTGAAAGAGCAAGCAATTCCGCCTGAAAGACGGTTGTATACTTGCCCAGGGGTATGGACTCCTCTACTGCCAATTCTTCTGAGATGACGCCGGCACCAGAGAGTTCATCTTTGCGAGAGCCATGCACATACATAGTGATCTCAATATTACTGATATCTGGATGCTCCCCATTGCCAATAAGTGTCTTGTGAAATCTATCCACAAGCCTACTTTTTGTCTTCCCATCACCTGGCATATTCAGTTCCCTAATCTGATTTTTCATATGAATGAGGATCCTCCTATGCCCCGTAATGTTCCCCGTGCGACACCATGTGCCGTCACATTCCATTCGCAGCGCCATTAGACCCGCCACCTTCTTGACATAAATGTCAAGTGGAGTCAGAGATCAAGTGCGATAAGAATCTACGCACACCATCCTTTGCAGCTTTCCTAACTTATACTTCGTCGTCTTATGGTCTACACGGGTCCACCAGACAACTGCAGCATGAGTCAGTACAGGTCTTACCATCATGGTGTAGATCCAGTATAAGGCCTTTGGGGATATACCCCAGTTAAGGCCGAATACTCTTCTACATTGCCAGAAGATTCTCCTAGCCTTCTCAATCTTTTGCTCAAGGTGCGCTTTCCACGTGAGGGTACTATCTAGGATAACTCCTAGATACTTGACCTCGCTAGACACCTGAAGCTCCTGACCGAAAAGTGTAGGAGCATTGTACGGCCCCAGAGGCTTTTTCCTAGTGAAAATCATCATGTCCGTCTTGCTAGCACTCACAATAATTACTATGTAATCAGCGTAACTAATAGTAGTTATGCCGTTTTTCTTCAGCTCTCTCAGAAGCGAGTCTACAGTGATGTTCCAAAGAAAAGGTGATAGTACACCTCCCTGAGGGCAGCCTCTACAGACCCTGCTCCTAACAGACTGTTGGCCAAACTGTACTGTAACGGCTCTGTTTCGCAGCATGAAGTCAATCCACTTACGAATAAGTGGATTGACTCCCCTGCTAACCAAAGCATCGTCTAATAAATTAAAATTCACTTTGTCGAAGGCCCCTTCGATATCCATGAAGATGGACATCATTAGTTCCTTCGCATCCAGCGAACTCTCCACGTGTCTAGTTAGATCGTGAAGCGCGGACTCCGTCGATCGACCCGCCCTATAGGCGTGTTGACTATCCTGGAGAGGTGTCTCACTAAGTGTAACTCTCTCTATCCAGTCAGCACAGACCTTTTCCATGGTTTTAAGCATGAAAGAGGTTAGGCTAATTGGTCTGAAAGACTTGCACACAGTGTAGTCAGTTTTCCCAGGCTTGGGTAGGAAGGCTACCCTTCCCTCCCTCCATGCCATGTGATTATAACCAGTTGCAAGGCAACCGATAAGTATCTCTCTTAGTCTTCCCTCAATTAGATCGTAGCCCCATTGAAGTAAGGCGGGAGAGATTCTGTCTGGTCCGGGAGATTTGAACGGCTGAAAAGAGAATACTGCCCATTTCAGCCTTTCCCTCGTCACTATGCTAGAAGCCATGTTCCTGTCCCGCCTTCTTACCCTTTTTTCCAGTGTTGCCCAATTAGACGCGCATACATAGCTTCCAGGAAAGTGAGTCTTTAGCATCTCCTTAGCAGTTTACTCCAGGTCCTCTGTAAGCTCTCACGCGGCAGTTTTCACCAACCCCAGAATTGCTTGAGGATCCTTGGATATGGTTCTCTGTAATTTACAGATTTCCGGAGTATCCGTCATACTAGTACAGAAGTTCCTCAACGATTCACGTTTCCGTTTTCGCAGGATACTCTTGAATTGTCTCTTTACGGCCTTATAATGGAGCCATGCATTAGGATCATCTCCACGCATCGCTCTGTTAAAGGCCGTCCTGACCTCTGACCTGCAGCGTTCAAGGTCATCCCCCCACCATGGTGTGGAGTTGCCCTCTACTACTTGCACTTCAGGACAGGCCAGTAAGTAGGAATCTTTAATAGCTTTGCAAACAGCATTTACTGCAATTTCCACTTACCCACAATTTCTTATGGGGCGCCATTCTCCCAGGCCCGTTAGTTTCTCCTCCAACACTGATCTGTATCTGGACACATCAGTGTTCCGAATATTCTTAACGGGCACGGAAGCGATCCTTCTCCTATTGTATTCGACTGTGAAGGTTAACGCGTTGTGGTCTGACATAGTAATGTCAGGGTTAACCTTCCAGTCTACTACTCTGTCCCGGATATCCATACTACATAGCGTGATATCTATCACCTCCTTCCTTCTGCTATTGAAGAAAGTTGGTGTATCACCTCTGTTTAGAATTTCTAGACGTCTACCAGCGATAAATTCTAAAAGCTTTTCGCCCCTCGAATTTGTATCGCTACTGCCCCATACCGTGTTGTGTGCGTTGGCATCACAGCCCAGTACAAGTTTCTCACCTTTTGATTCACAGTGCTCCACTAACCCATTCAGCTTTTGAGAGACTGGTCCCTCTGGAGCATCATAGGGGAGGTAGGCTGAACACAGTGTGAAACTGCCTCCACCCGCCCCCATGCGTAGCACCGTAAGATCAGGTGAACTCAGTTGATGAAGGAACAGACACATTATACCTTTCCTGATCAAGATGCATGCACGAGGCTTGTCTCCCGATCTGTCAAAGTACAAAGTACCATTCTTAACCGAAAGGCCCACGATCCTATTTTTAAAGAACCATGGCTCCTGTATCAGTGCAACATCAATCTGTTTTTCATCCCAGGGCCGGCATAGCATCGCAGATGCCGCCTTACTGTGATGCAAATTCAGTTGTTGGATGTGTAGGACCACCACCCGCCCACCGGATATTGAAGTAGCCATCAGCTACCTCATTTCTCCGGTGCCACACACCCAGCTGGAACTTACGAACCACTAGATCCTCCTTGGATTTTGACTAGTAGTCTACCAAGGCCGCAGAGAAGAGTTTTCCCCGCAGCCTCAATAGCCACTGCCTCATCCTTGGGAACCCCAATGGTTAGGAGCATTCCAGCCGAGTCTCCCTCCATTGACTTGGCTGTGTAAAGCTGCCATTTACTGACATCCTTCACACATGCATTCTGTCGCTGGAGTCTGTTCAAAATGACCTCTGGTGCCGCCTTTGTCTGGTTTAAGGAATCAGGCACCCAGATTGTCATTTTGATGGTGCTCGTGATGCTTTTAATGGCACCAAGATCACCTCCCCTTAGCTTAACCCCAGTCCATAGACCCTTCAGGCTGCTAAGGGTATTCAAGAGCCACGTTCTGGTTTCTTGGTTCACGCAGCTAATCACCGCGATCCCCGCATCCAAACGTGCTGTCAAAATGCCGACATCGCCGTTGCTTTCTAAGGGCAGAGCATCAATCGCATCTAGTAGAGATACTTTAAGCATTTCTACCTTGTGCTCTGTCAGCTCACCCTCTTCGGCCTCATCGATGACGCCCACCTGCAGACCTGCTCTGGCAGCTTCAGCATACGAAAACTGGGTTTTCGCGTGCTTCTTCTGCCTCACATCCTTCAGTTCATCCCCCTTCCTCTTGGGGCCACTGGAAGGGGTTTCAGGTGTTTGCTTGGAGGAAGCGGCTTTCAACCGCTCTTTCCTCGCCTTCTTCTGCCTCCTCTTCCTTTCTAAAGCGACTTCCGATTTGGGTTTAGAAGAAGCAGTCTCGGCATCCTTTTGGGACGCCTTTAACCGCTCCTTCATAGCCTTCCTCTGACGCTTCTTCCTAGCCTTCCTAGTAAGTCGCTGTTGTTCCTCGCTAGCAGGGCTAGGTTCTTTTAATCCGCTCGCTCCCTCGTTCAAAGCAGCAATCACCTCGCCTACTTCCTTCAATGGCTCTGAGTTTTCACTCCTAGACTCCTCCGATAGCAAGCTCAGCGGTCCCTGCTCCTCCATTTGGGGCATGCGGTTCTTGGCCTTTGGCTTCTTTAAAGGTGTTTGCTCCGGAGTCGTAGATTCCGAAGTTTTAACACCCCTAAGTAGCTTACTTAGCCTCTTCACCTCAGCATTCAGAGATTGAGCGACTCCAGGTTTCCCCATTCTTTCCCCCTCCAAAGCTTCGGTCACTCCTTCCTCCTCCCCCGAAGAAGAAGACTCACTATCTGTATCCGAATAATCGGGCAGATAGTGCTCCCTCTCCCTCAGGTCCACTAGCAATGGTTGGCCCTCCCCAGAATCCGAGGGGCCGACCTCCTCCATAGAGAAGGGTGGATTTGTCACCGAAGTGAGCTTACCACCTGGGGTAGTCAATCCTTTGTTTTGACTCATTGCTTTCGATGTGCTCTGTTATTTTCGGTTGCATCATTGACCGGTTGACCTTGACGACATGGTTGAACCTGCCAGAAATGTTTCCATTCCCATCGCCTTCGCTCTCATGGTCTCTGCATCCTACTACAAGCCCCCTAACCACGACAAGGTAGAGCCCAAGGGGGTACGCAGATTTAGAAGCAATCCTAAAACCGGTTTCATTAATAAAAACTGAACACTACAAGTTCTATCAAAAACATGAGATTTTCAGCATCGAATATTATTTGAAATGTTCGTATGATGATAGCAAGTCATATTTATGGAGCATATAGAGGAGAAAAACCAGAAAAATGGTTTGCCGAAGAATTAAATAATATTTTCCATACGATTTTTTCGAATCATTAGACAAATTAAATGTGAATATCTTTCCAAGCAAAAATGATTTTTATAACCACTTAAATGATTCTAATATATCAGATAATGGCTACAATCATGCGCAACATCTTTGGACAAGTTTCAAAGTTAAAATTTGGGCGAATAGGCAGACATATACATGAAAACAGATGTTTTATTGCTAGCTGGTGTTTTTGAATCATTTCGAAACAATTATCTTACTACATATGGTTTAGATCCAGCACATTACTATACAACACCAGGTTTTACATGGGATTGTATGTTAAAGTACACAGGTGTATCATTAAAATTACTAACAGATATCGACATGATTTTATTTATTGAAAGAGGAATTAGAGGTGGTCTAAGCCAATGTTCTAATAGGTATTAATATTATAATTTATTTAATTGATTATTTCTTTAATAACTCTACTTCATTTATTATTTAACAGGTATAGCAAAGCTAATAATAAATATATGTCTACATATGATAATAGCGCTGAAAGTAAATATTTAATGTATTATGATGTGAACAATTTATATGGATGGGCTATGTCTCAGTACTTACCAATAAATAACTTTAATTGGCTGAATGACGATCAAATAACAAGTTTCGATGTTGAAGGAATAAACGATAATTCTGATGTAGGGTACATTCTAGAAGTTGATCTCGATTACCGTAAAGAAATAGATGATATGCACAACGATTTACCTTTCTGTGCTGAACTTTTAGCACCGCCAAATAGTACATCAGAGATTAACAAATTTAAATTCAAAAAGAAAATACATAATACATTATAGAAATTTGAAACAAGTTTTGGAATAAGGACTTAAGCTTATTCGGATACATAAGATTTTAAAATTCAAACAATCACCGTGGTTGAAAAGTTATATTGATTTAAATACTGAAAAGAGAATTAAATCTAAAAATGATTTTGAAAAAAATTTATATAAATTAATAATAAACGCCATATTTGGCAAGACGATAGAAAACGTCAGAAAATATAGAACAGTGAAATTGTTAACTAAATGGAATGGACGATATGGAGCAAAATCATTTATAACTAAACCAATTTTTCATAGTTCGAGAATTTTTGATGAAAATTTGGTGGCCATCGAATTAAAGAACATTGAAATATACATGAACAAACCGATTTATGTAGGATTTACTATTTTAGATATATCTAAGATTTGTGTTTATGATTTTCATTATAATCATATGATGGAAAACTTTGGATCTGATTGCAAAATGATGTACACAGACACAGACTCATTAATATATGAAATCAAATGTGATGATATCTATGACATCATCAAATCAGATATTCATAAATTTTATACCAGCGATTATCCTGAAAATAATCAATATGGAATACCACTAGTCAACAAAAAGAAACCTGGTCTAATGAAAGATGAAAATAATGGAAAGATAATGACCGAATTTGTTGGATTGAGATAAAAAATGTACTCAATTAGAGTTGATGGAGTTGATTCATTTAAAAAAGCAAAACGTGTGAAAAACGAAATAGTTAAAAAAACAATAACTTTTCAAGATTATTTAGATTGTTTGACTATGCAAAAAACTTTAACACGATGTCAGAAAACAATAACATCACAAAATCATATAGTATATTCTTTACAACAAAATAAAATAGCCTGGAATCCTGATGATGAAAAAAAAAAACTTTTAGATGACTCATATGATACAGTACCATGGGGTCATTACAAAATACTAGATTTATAATTTTATTTAATCTAAAAATAAAATTATAAATCTTTAATAAAATATTTAACTAAAAATTATAATTTAAAAATAAAAAAAAAAAAAAAAAAAAAATTGTTATTAATTTTGTTATCAAAAACCAAACAACAAATTGTTTTATAACAAAAATATTCAATTTCAAATTTAGAGTGTAAGATAAAAAAAAATATTCTAATATTGATATGAAGATAAAATATTATTAAGTTAGGTAACAAGAGCTATAACAATTGAAGAACATAAAATAAAAAAATTATCTATAGTTAAAAAAACTTTTTATTATTTTTCATAAATATTTTATTTTCACCAAAATTGTTTTTTTTTGTATCTCTAACATTTTTAATAATCACGTATTTTCAAATAATTATTTAATAAGCAAACATTTTGCACTGCACACATACCAATGTGATTTAATAAACATTTATTTATATTATCTAATTTCAACATGGACAATAAAATTTTAATTATTGGACAAGTATTATCACCTAAATCAATAATATTATTTCTATAATGCAAATTATTGCTTAAACAAGTTTTCTTTTCTAAACCTTTCTAAATATTTTTATATCAGAAAGTACTGTAATTTTTAAATGGTTAATAATATCTCGAAAACAAGTAGTTCCCTCGTTCCATTGAATGCCATGATGATTTTTCTCAAGCCATTTTACCATATGTTGAGTGTTAGAAGAGAATCTGGAAACTGCATGGTGGTCTTATAATGTAGTGTTGTAATTCACCGGTTGAAGAGAGTATTACAATTTCTTTTAAAATGAATTTATTTTTATTATCTCTGAAACCTTTAATATCAATTATAAAGTATGGAGATTTCATTTAAATGATTTTGCTAACTTCAGCGCTCAATGGATTGTAATGAACTAAACGATCATGCAGCATAAGACAATATGCTGATGTATTTTCATCTAGTGCTGTGTTCACGACGCGATCATGCGGATGGGTTTTTATTATTATTTATTTATTTATTTTTATTAATCACTTTTTTATTTATGTATCCGCATGATGGACGACCGATCAAAATGTCAACTGAAAAGCTGCCAACGATTTATGAGCAATTAGAACGGTAACGCAGGCCGATAATGCAGTTCGATGTTAGGGCTTACTGCCTTGTAGTTACTGCTGGATGTAGTTTTGTCTAATTTTTCTTTGGATTATATAATATATATATAAAAATACATTATTGGCGTATTTGTAAAATTTAAATTATATAATAAGTAAAGTAAAGTTCACTGATCTAATTCAAGTTCAATGTTCTAAATTTTGTACAGTAAATAACATTTAACAATTGTCTTATCTTTATATATTTTTCAGTTATTAATATTTTAACTTTTTAATTTTCTTTAAAATTTAAATTTTTATAATAATTTTAAATTTTTTTTTTATTCCGAATAAATCCATCGCCACGATAAGTTGTAATCTTAAAATCATAAAAATAAAAATATTTTACTAGAGAATAGAGATTTTATTCTAAAATATATTAAAAGCGTACAAGATTTTTATACTGCTGCTACTTTAAAAAAGCATTGCCGTAACATTTGGTCCTTCGAATAAAAAAAAAAAAGTCGGTTGAGAATCATTTGGTTTTAATTATAATTATTTTAAAATTTAAAAAATAAAAAAAAAAAGGGTAACGTGTGAAGTGTAGTGTGGTGCAAAAGTAAAAATCGTCAGAGCATCCGCAGAAGAAAGAAAATGCTAAAATTAATCATCAGAGTCTGCAAAGGTTAGTGCGAATTGATAAATTAATAATAATTATAACATAGAAGCATAAATACATTTTAATAAAATATTTACATTTAATAAAATATTTAATAAAATATATCCGCGAATTTAATAATTTTTTTTTTGGCGGTCATACTTTTTACAGCGCGAATTTAATAAAAATTTTGGTGGTTAAAATTTTTTTTTATATTCAATAATTTTACAGTGGCGTAACATACTTTTTACAGTGCCGTAACATATGAACGATTACAAAAGAAATTTTTTTTTGTTATAGTGGTGAATTCAATTGAAAGACGTTTTCGGTGCATTTAATTATTAATGCCACTATAATGCCACTACAATGAAATAAAATAAATATATTGAATTAAAAATATTACTTATTACATTACAGTAATTATTTATTATACAGTATATAATAAATAATTGGGTTTAAAATATTAAATCTAATTTATAAATATATTACAATAACCACATTACATTAAAAGTATTAATACTAATTTTAAAATAATACATTAAATCAAAAATATTTACAACATTAAATTTAAAAATCATATATTAATATAGAAAAATTTAAACGGTTAAAATTAAAAATAAATAAGTGAACAAACAATTTTAATTTACATAAGACATATTTAGTTTCATTTATTTGTTTTTTCTCTTATTTATAAAATTAAAATGGCACCACCCACATTAGATGCTGCCATTAAATATGTTGAAAATTTATATCAGCAATTGAGCCATGATGCTAAAAGTTTTGCTGGAGTTGAAAAATTAAAACGGCGTGAAACATATATTAAGTCGCGAATAAAAAACCTAGATGCTATTTTTGCACAGGCAGAAGATTGGCATTTTAAACTTATTTGCGCGAAAGAAGAAGGAACATTAAAAGCTGATTATTTAGCATCAGAAATATTCAACAAAATTAAAAGTTTATATTTCGACTATTCGGGAGAGCTGAACGCGGCCCTCAAATCCAACGATAATCATTTATCGACATCAATTGCGGCAGAAAATCCTTGCGATATTAAATTAAAGCCAATTCAATTACCAGTTTTTTCAGGGGGTTATGAAAACTGGAAACCCTTTCACGATCTTTTTGTTTCTCTGGTACATGCTAATAAAGCTATTCCAAATATACAAAAGCTTCATTACTTAAAATCATCTATTCATGTTGAGGCAGCAAGACTGTTACAACATGTAGCACTTGAAGAAAAAAATTATGATTCAGCCTGGTCCATATTGAACGAAAGATATGAAAATAAAAGAGTTTTAGTAAATATACAATTACGCATGTTATTTAATCAAAAAAATATTACCACAGAAACTGCTTCGGGTATTAAAGATATTTTAGATGTAACAACCGAATGTGTTCATTCATTACGCAATTTAGGAGTACCTGTTGATACATGGGATGTTATTTTAATCTATATTATTTGCTCAAAATTACCTTCAAATACTCAAGAGCTGTGGGAAGAACACTTAGGTGGTGCAAAAAATTGTGCGGAATTAAATGTCTTTACCAAATTCTTAGAAACTCGCTTCCGTACGCTCGAATCTATTGAACAATCCAAACCAGTGTTTAAAAAATTTACTCCTCCGGCTATGTCAAATTCCAATAATTTCAAATTCAGTAGATCGTTTCATGTTGCACAAACCGATAGTACCAATTATACTTCTCGTCGAAATCAATCTTGTCGGATATGTACAAATTGTTTAACTTATAATCATTTAAGACCACAATGCCCAAGTAACAAAAATTGTCTACAATGTAACAAAAGGCACAATTCTCTATTAAATTTTAGTACATCACAATACAATACAACGAATTCACAAACATTAATAAAACAAAATCATAATTCTAAAATGGTACAACATAATCTAGTAAATTCAAATCTTACTCCAAACTGTACAAGTTGGCAAGATAATCAACATAATTTAAATCAATCAAATTCACAAATTCAACATGTACCTGTTGATGGTACATCACATCAAACGAACAACGTACAAACATATTTTACACAAAAAATTGAACACTCGAAAGTATTGTTAGCTACTGCCATGATTAATATTAATTCTTCCAACGGTGACAGTCATACTTTCAGAGCATTGATCGATCCCGGGTCTGAAGCAACATATGTCACAGAAGCAGTTGTCCAAAAACTGCGTCTAAAAAAAAAAAAACATGTACCAATATAACTGGTTTAGGAGAAGCTAATGCTGGTGTATCTAAACATAAAGTAATACTTACAATATCATCATTATATTATAAAGAATTTAATCTTAATACTGAGGCTTTAGTTTTTACTAACATCACTCGTATCTTGCCATCTGAAAAAATTGAAATAGTTAATTGGGATCATTTGAAAGATTTAAAATTAGCTGACCCTTACTTTAATGTTCCTGGTAAAATCGATGTATTACTTGGAGCTAATGTATATTCTGCAATAATTTTGTCTGGATTAATAAAAGGACCTCCAGGAGCACCAAAATTCCAAGATTGACTTGGAACAACAATTAAAACGTTTCTGGGAAATTGAAGAAATCTCAGAAACTAGAAAATTCACTGATGAAGAACAAAATTGTCAAAATCATTATAAATTAAATTACCGTCGTAATGCGGATGGACGATATCAAGTTTCGCTTCCATTTATAGACAACATTAGGCCAGTATTTAATAACTCCCGTCAAGCCGCTATTACTAGATTTCTACAATTAGAAAAAAAAATTCAAAATAATAAAAAATTAGAAATAATGTATAAAGAAAATATTACCGATTATTTAAAATTACAGCATATGACAGAAATTAAATCTTGGGGAACTGGAGTTGGTGCTACATATTTTTTACCGCACCATGCAGTATTTAAAGAATCGACTACGACGAAACTGAGAGTTGTATTTGATGCATCTTGTAAAGCAGCAAATGGTAAATCTTTAAATGATTGTTTGATGATCGGTCTAAAATTGCAAAATGAGATTACAAGCATCATGATGAAATGGCGTACTTTTAAAATCGCTTACACGGCTGACATCACCAAAATGTACCGCCAAATATGGATTAATCCAGATTATGCTATGTATCAGTTAATCTGTTGGAGAGACAATTAATAATATAAAAACTTTTGGGTTAAATACAGTTACGTTTGGTAAAGCATCTGCACCTTATTTAGCTATACGTACACTGCACCAACTTGCTGATGATGAATTTAATAATTATCCGATCGCATCAAAAATTTTAAAAAATAAATTTTATGTTGATGATGTTATGTATGGAGCTGACAATGTTAAAGGAGCTGTCCAATCTCAGCATCAATTATTAAAAATTACAAATTCTGCGGGTTTTCAGTTACGTAAATGGGCAAGTAATAATGATGAAATTTTGCGTCAAGTTCCTGAAGAAATAAGATAAATAAATTTACCATTGACATTTGATAAAGATGAATCAATTAAACCACTTGGTATACAATAGCATCCTGCCAAAGACATTTTTAAATTTAAAATTCAATTACCTACGATTTCCAAATCAGGTAACATATACACTAAAATTAAAATGGCTAGCATTTCGCGATGAACTTCACATACTTGAAAATATAGAATTCCCTCGATGGATCCAGTTAACGAAAAATTCTAAAAATATTGAAATTCATGGTTTTAGTGATGCTTCAGAAAAAGCTTATTCTGCAGTAATATACTTACGATTTCTGGATGAAAACGAAAAAATTCAAATTCAGCTGTTAACGTCAAAAACTAAAGTTGCTCCTTTGAAACGTATTTCATTACCACGTCTCGAGTTATGTGGTGCTGTTTTATTGGCGAAACTCGTACAATTTGTAAAAAAATCCATGGATCTTCAGAATGTTCCAGTGTTTGCGTGGACTGATTCCATGATAACATTAGCATGGATACAGGCACATCCCTATAAATGGAAATCTTTTGTCGCCAACAGAGTTACCGAAATTCAGTCTCGCGTTACGGCAAAAAATTGGCACCATATTACTTCACAGGATAATCCAGCCGACGTAGGATCACGGGGATTACTTCCTTCAGAAATGGTGTCTTCATCGATTTGGTGGCAGGGCCCAACATTTCTTTGTAATGAAACAAACCTAGAAATAAAAAAGGTACAATTATTATTTATGCAAACTTCAAATCAAAATATGAATTTTATAGAAGAAATAATTAAAAAACATTCGTCACTTCCCAAATTATTGCGTGTAATTGCTTATTGCTATAGAGCAATTTATAATTTTCGACATCATAAAAATAAAAACATTAATCCACTAACACCTGACGAACTTGAACAGGCTTTAAATTGTACAATTAGTTGCATACAACATCTAGATTATGGTGAAGAGATATCCAAATTATTAGCTAAAAAACAAATACCTAAACAATGTAACATTTTAACATTAAATCCATTTTTAGATGAACATAAATTACTTCGAGTTGGTGGTCGCTTGCAAAATTCTATTTTGAAATATGATAGACGACATCCGATAATAATTCCAAAAAAATCATATTTCACAGATTTGTTAATTTCCAATGCTCATATTTCTACGTCTCACTGTGGACCAACAATAGTAACTGAATATCTACAAAATAGATATTGGATAATCAGTGCAAAGAATAATATTAAAAAAATAATTAAAAAATGTGTCATTTGTTTTCGTTTTGCAGCAAAAGAATCTAACCAATTAATGGGAAACTTACCGGCTGTACGTGTTCAAGTTGCTCGACCATTTTTTAACGCAGGAGTTGACTATGCTGGTCCAATTGAAATTAAATCCTGGAAAGGAAAATGTAATAAATTTTTTAAAGGTTATATTGCTATTTTTATTTGTTTAAGTATCAAAGCAATACATATAGAGCTCGTTAGCGACCTCAGCACAGCAGCGTCCATAGCAGCTTTTCATCGTTTTGTAGCTAGGCGAGGAATTTGTAAAAATATTTACAGCGATTGTGGAACCAATTTTGTTGGTGCCACAATCACATTTGATAATACTTATAAATCACATTTGATAATACTTATTACATTATATTGATCAATAAATATATTAAATTAAAAATATTAATATTAAAATTAAAATAAATATATTAAATTAAAAATATTACATATTACATTACAGTAATTATTTATTATACAGTATATAATAAATAATTGGGTTTAAAATATTAAATCTAATTTATAAATATATTACAATAACCACATTACATTAAAAGTATTAATACTAATTTTAAAATAATACATTAAATCAAAAATATTTACAACATTAAATTTAAAAATCATATATTAATATAGAAAAATTTAAACGGTTAAAATTAAAAATAAATAAGTGAACAATCAATTTTAATTTACATAAGACATATTGAGTTTCATTTATTTGTTTTTTCTCTTATTTATAAAATTGAAATGGCACCACCCACATTAAATGCTGCCATTAAATATGTTGAAAATTTATATCAGCAATTGAGCCATGATGCTAAAAGTTTTGCTGGAGTTGAAAAATTAAAACGGCGTGAAACATATATTAAGTCGCGAATAAAAAACCTAGATGCTATTTTTGCACAGGCAGAAGATTGGCATTTTAAACTTATTTGCGCGAAAGAAGAAGGAACATTAAAAGCTGATTATTTAGTATCAGAAATATTCAACAAAATTAAAAGTTTATATTTCGAATATTCGGGAGAGCTGAACGAGGCCCTCAAATCCGACGATAATCAGTTATCGACATCAATTGCGGCAGAAAATCCTTGCGATATCAAGTAGACAATTGTACTAAATATTCAAATTTTAGAAAGGGAGAGACTTTTATGGTTGGTAATCCCTCAACATCCTTTATTGACTCAACAAATGTTCATACAATTGTTCAACCTGATTTCCTGGCTAATAATATTCCTACTAACACTATTAATAATATTAACACTATTAGCACATCTCCACAAATTATAGATCCACCTTATAGCCCATCTAATACTAAAATTTCCACTAACAATAATTCTACTACTAATAGTCAATCAATACCGGATAATACTTTATCTGATATTCCTCTAGCTACAAACAGCAGCAATTCTACTCAAAATAATGTTGCTCCTAACTCATCTCCTAATTTCGTAAATCAACTAATCCCTCCCACTGTTAGGTTGACAATTAATTCTGTGGAGAGTGGTGATAATCTATATGCTATGGGCCGTTTTCGAGATCATAGAATTTATGATAATGTAAGGCTTTTTTTAGCATATTTATATGATGAACCCACTACAACTTGCGTCCTTGGCAAAACCAAAACAAATATTAAAGTTTTGCTAAAGCAAGATGGACTTCCATCAGATTATAAAGAGCTCAATCAGTTATTTATTAAATATCATGAAGATCTTGGATTTTCTTCGAATGAGATTATGGCTGATTTAAAAGCTTATCGTAGTCACATTAATAATAAGAGACGTGAGGAACTCCAAAGAGCCAGAGAGACTGATTTTAAGTATTTCAAGTCGTGCTCCTAGTAACTTAATACTAATTAATCCTGATCCAACAAGCTTAATAATCTATATCCAACAAGCTTAATAATCTAAAATTTAATAGCTGTATATCCAACAAGCTTAATAATCTAAAATTTTATTACCAAAACGTAAGAGGTTTACGTACTAAAACTACTGTTGTAAAATTACTTTTACAATCATAAATAATGTTTTCTCTTTTAATCTCACCTTTGTTTTTATTTTACCTTTTAAAACTTTAATTAAATAAAACAATTTTATTTAATCTAATTTTAATATAAATTTATTTAGTTTATTTTATAGTTATTTCTTAATTTATTTTAAAAATCACAAAATTTTATTTAATGTTTGTTCGTTAATTTATCTAATTTTTTTCTTTTAATGTTTTTAATAATATTTTTTCCGATTAATAAATTTTTTCTATTTTAAACTTTGCCTATTAAAAATAACTATCTTTAATTAAACTTTTTTTTTTTTAATTAATAACTGCAAAAATTAACATCAAATATTCAATATTTATAAATGGAACTTTTCCGACCGATTGACTTTTTTAATAATCTCGATTTCAAAATCAAACTTAAATTTTTTTATCAACTCGCCTTTAACAATTTTAATTTTTAAGAATTTCAAAACGGAACTTTAACCGATCGACTGGCTTTAATTAACAATTTTAATTTTACTCAAAACTTTATCCAATCGACTGGCCAAAATTTTCATTTTTCTTTCTATTTTATTTTGTTGGAGAGCTTTTTTGGTTTTCCAAAATCTTTCCAATAATTTTTTGGAAAACCAATCAGCTTCTCCAACAAAATAATTTAAATTAATTTTAATTCGATTGGTTAATTAATTTTACGCGTTGTCAGCACAGAGAAATTATTATTTATTGAATTAAATTATTTCTCTGTGCACGAGCAACGCGTAATTTGAAACTTTTGTTTTTCATTAATTAAATTTAATAATTTTATTAATTTGAAATTTATTGATTTCCGTTGTGAATTGAAGTACAGGGTGCCTCAATACACAACACCTTCCCTCTTAGAAAAAATATAAGGGTAGAAGATTTTCTTCGACTCTTATATTTTAAAATTATTTTATATATATTTTTATATATATATTTTTTTTAACTTTATAAAAACATGTATATTTGTATATATTTACTAAAAATTTCTTTTATTAATATATATTTTGTATTTTAAAATTTTTTTATTTACTTTTTATATATATATATTTTTTTTCTAAACATTTTTTTTTGTTTATTTTGTAAATATTGTTAAATATTTTTTTACTAGAAATTTATATCTTTTTATACTAAATTTTCTTTTGTAAATTTTTCCTTTCTTTAATTTTAATTGATACTTTCTTTTATAAATTTCTTTAATAAATAATAAATTTCTTTTAATTTTATTTATATATTCATAATTTTATTTGATATTTATATATTCTATATATTTTTTCTAAATATTTTATATTATTGTAATTATATTTTTCCTTACATTTATTATATATTTTTTTTTTACATATTTCCTCTTTTTTTTTTTTTTACTACAATTAAAATCTTATTGACTGATTTATTTAACAAATTCAAAAAAATCATTTTGTGTTTACTAAAAATTAATTTTTAATAAAGTTTTATATTTTATATTAAAAAGTAATCCTTTTGTAGTATTAAAAACTTTTATAAAAAAAAAATCCTTTTGTTTTATTTTATATTAAAAACTTAAAAAAAAATCCTTTTGGTTTTATTTTATTAATAAAAATTAAGTTGATAAAATTTTATATAAAATTATATATTAAATATTATAATTATTTTTATGTATATATATTTTATTATAAATTTATTTTATTTTTAGTAAAATTTATGACAAAAAAAATGCATATATATATTAAAATTTAAGAAAAGGAATAGGAATTTAAGGAATAAGGATAAGATTTTCTTTTTTGCATATTATCCCGATTATTTGTTTTTGAGCGTTCACGCTCCCGTTTCCATTTTATCCAAAAAAAATTTACAAAAAAAAAAAAAAATTTTTTTATTAATTTTTTTTTTATTTATTAATATTAAAATTTTTTATTTTAATATATTTTTTTATTAATATTAATTACTTTATTTTTACGCTTGCACCTATGTTTTTTATACCTATGATTTAATTTTAGTATTTTATTATTTAATTTTCTTAATGATAAAATAATAACAATAAGAATAGGGGTCAATTTTGGTTTAAAATTTTTATTTTTAATACCCGTAGTATTAACATTTATTTTAAATACAATGATAAAAGTATTATTATTTTTAATTAAATAATTATTTTGATTTATTATTATTTTCCGTGCAGTTATTTTGAATTCTTTTATATTTTTTATTTCCTTATTTTTGTCTGCTGTTTTAAAAATTATTTCCATTTTTTCTTCTTTTTCAATATTAACATTAGTACTATTTAAACAAAATTCTTTATTAAAAAATTCCATTTCTTTATTTATATTTTCATTAACATTATTATCTCCAACGATTTCGTCTTCTATCAATATACCAGTACAAACTTTTGTACTTAAATCATTTTCTTCTACTACAACTTCTATAACTTCTACTACTTCTACTACATTTTTATTAAAACATTTTACTTCTATATATTCTTCCAAATAAAATTCTTCCACAATTACTCCTACATTGTCTTCTATAATAATATTAACCTTTTCTTCCTTATTTAATTTAACAATTCCTGTGTTAATATCTTCTTTTAAATTCATAATTATTTGTTCTGTTTTAAAATCATCTGTACAATTTTTAGTTGCTTTCCAGATTTGAGACTCTTTGTCTAAAAGTTTTTTTGCCTTAGAAAATAAATAATTTTTATAGTTTACTATATTCACGTTATTAAAAATCCCTTTAATCATTTGTATTTTATCTCCTGTTATTTCTTTGTAATTTTATTTCGATTTATTTTCTTCATGTGTAGGGGTCATTGCAATGTTCCCCAAAATACCATCATTTGGTAACTTAATTTTCTTATTCTCGATTTCTGTTTCGTTTTTTACTTTACCTTCACAAGAACCTATATTAGAGCTAACGAAATTTATTTCCATTTCATTATTTTTATTAATTTTATTATTTTCTTCTTTATCTTTTATTACATTATTAAATAATTCAGGGTCTATCCAATAATATTTTTCTAAATTAATTATTGGCTCTTGTAAAGTTATTTTGCCCTCCGAAAGGAATGAGCTGGGCTCTTTTAGTTCACTCCGTCCTCGTTTCCCGAAACCATTGTCCTTTTGGATTCATAGGATTTACGAGCTTCACAATTAAAAATTGTATGTCCTTTCCTTGCACACCATTCACAAGGGGTCTTTTCTAAACTTTCTTCGTTATTTAATGCGAGTATCCTTTGATTTGCAAAATTATTATTTCCCGAAATTAGTTTAAAATAATGAGTGGATTCATGTCCATTCATTCCACAATTAGTGCATTGCACTCGTGTTAACTGGCTTTGCCATGTACAATCTCTACTAAGGTGACTTGGTTCACCACACTTAAAACATTTAAACGTCGTATTTGCAGTTGTTCCTTTAAATGGAACCTTGTTATTACCATTATTATTATTACCATTATTATTGTTCCTATTGTTATCATTATTATTGTAATTATTATTATAATTATTATTATAATTACTTGTATTATTTTTATTGTTGTTTAGAAAATTATTACCACTAACCATATTGTAATTTCTGTTAGGGGTCTTATTGTTTTTATTAAAATTATTGTTGCTACTACTGTTTGAGAATTGTTTATTATTATTATTATAATTATTATTATTTGTAAACTGGGCATTATTGTTGTTGTTGTTGTTGTATTTAAAATTCCCTGTTGTTCCCCGGAAATAATTATTATTACTATTATTTCTAAAATTATTTCCATGATTTAACCGGTTATTATTTGGTTGTTGCCCATGTCCGCCATTTTCATTTAATTTTTTCATCATAGTGGTTAATAAATTCATCATTTGGTCCCCTTGATTATTACTACTATTTTTATCCGAACTCCCTATATTTCCTAAGTTCCTTGTTTCATTCAAATACTGTCGAGCCGCTCCTATGGACACTCTTAAGTTTTCGGGGTTCTTAAAGATTAAATATTGTTTCAATTGTGATGAACGCAGTCCTCCTAAAAATATTCTCTTTGCGGTTATCTACATTTCATTGATTAAAGCTCGTCCCTAGTTTGGATATCTTTCGTTTACTCTGTTTCTATATGCCGCCAATTTTTCTGCTATTCTTTCTCCAAATAATTCCACTGATTCGTTATCGTATTGATACATTCCCATCATTTCCGATGCTAATGTAGCCATATCCTTGCTCTCTATAAAACGATTACGTAAAATATCTTTATATTGGTTAAAGTTTTCAACGTTGGCATATCTGAAAAGTGCGTTGGCTGCACCAGTCAGTTTACTTGTAATCAAGATTCTCAATAATATACCCTTTTGTTCGTCTCTGGTCAATTCGTACGCTTGATGAGCTAATTCGAGAAAATTGTTTAACTCATTCTCAATATCCAACCCTACACCCGAAAATGTTGGAACTTGTACTAAAAATGTTTTTATTATTTTTTCAACTGGTAACAAAGTTGGTTCCAAATGATATGAATTGTCATTTGTAAAGTTTTCCGCAACGTATTCATCTCGATGTGCAATTGGTGGTGGTGGTGGAATAGGGGTCGAGTTTAATCCTGATGGTCCCGGTTTATTTATTGTTCTATTTGTATTATTTGATTTTTGGAAATTAAAATAATGGGGGTCGTTTATTGGATTCATTTTGTCACTTGTTTTTATATTCAAACTTTTCCTTTCCGTTTTGGCAATTATAACTTTATATCTCCTAGCTTTCCTTTGTTTCCTTATTGGGCCAATTCTGTTGTATTTTGCTCCTGACCTCAATGTTCTAAAACTTTTTATATTTTCTGATATTCGTTCTCCTTGTACTTGATGTAAAAAATCAACAAAGTTATTTCTATCCAATACTTCTAAATTTGGTTCCGCTTCTATATTTTCTACGTTTGTTTTAGTTTGTTCATCCGAATTTTCAAATTCCGGACTTGAATTTAAAAATGAAAATGTTGATATTCTCTTTGAAAATTTGAAAATTGATTACGCCAACGTTGGGGGTTTTGAATTTTGCGACATTAGTTAATAAAATAAATATTAAACAACAACATCAATATATATGTACCTTTTTTTATTTTGTGATTTAGGGGTCATATTTTAATAAATTTTAATAAAAAAAATTTTTTTTTTAGAGGTCATTTTATATAAAAAGTTCTGAAAAAATATATTTTAGGGGTCGAAAAAAATTTTATTTGTTTTTGCTACAATTTATTTTTATTTAATTTATTCATTTAAAATTTTATTTTATTCAACGTAAATCATGTAAAATAAAATTTATTTAAGATAAAATACTCCTTTATATTTATTTTATTTTCATTTTTCTCATTCCCTAAAAGTATGCAATAATAAAAAATTTTGTTTCTCAAACAAACAGTAAATCAATAGGAAATATAAGTTTTCCAACTCCTAAAATTATGCAAAAAAAAATTTTTATTCATTTCCAAAAAAAAATTTTGTTTTAAAAATGTTCATAGTATGAACCTTAAATGATTTTACAAAAAAAAACGCGCTTTGCTCTAATGAAACTTACGTACGTCATTTAAAATATTTTAATTAATATCAATTTTATATTAAAAATTGACAAAATTATTTTATATAAAAATGATCAAACGTAATTTGAAAATATATATATATATCATTTTATATATATGTATATATAATTTTCGTCATTACGAACAAAAAATTGAAATTTTAATATAAAATGAAAATATAGGGTATCGAAAAAAAATGTTGGTTATTAAAACCAATTTTTATTAAAATTTTTGAACACTTATGTAAAAAAATTTTTTTTAGTAAGTTCTTTATTTTTACACAGCCCTGTGTCAACTTAGTGCACAATTTTATTTTGCACTTCCTTTACACAGTTTTGTATTAAATTAAATAAACTTAACTTTTTACACCGTAATTAGTTTTGTTACCCTATTTTTATGTCGATTTTACTTTGATAATAATACACTTCTATGTATATTATATTTCACGTAAACAAAACTTTATTATAAAATTTTTAAATTCAAATTGATCAAAAACGCACAATTTGCAATTTGTACTTAGAAATAAAAATTTTATGTATACAAATAAAAATTATAATGTATGATAATAATTAATGTTTAATATTTTAATATTTTCCATTGTATATGTATGTGTACATGTGACTTTTATTTAAAAAAATTTTACTCATTATTTTTTTATACACCTATGTATGTATGTGTGCCCCAATTTTATTTATTTTATACCTATTTTATTTTAAAATTTTATTGAAGAGAGAAAAATTGAAATTAGGTGAACTATTAGGATAGGTTAAGGTTTTTGGTAGTATATAAGAAAAAATATAATTTTTTTGTATATGTATATTTATACATATATTATTTTAGGGGGTTCTTTCATATGTATATGCATTTTATTTTATTTTGTATTAACTTTGTATATAAAGTAATATTTTGATTCATATTTTGATTTATTTATTTTGATAATATTTTTATTCACTAGGAATTTCAAGTAAAAAAAGGATTTTTTATATATATATTTTTTATATAATTTCATTAAGGATTTTATATAATTATTATTTTATATGTTTTATATATTTAAAAATTTTATTGTACTTTTTGGCCATTAATTTAAATTTTTCATAAAATTTTCCTTCTAAATTAACAAATTCTTTTATTTTATTTTTCAATTTTTTATCCTTTTAATTTATTTAAAAAAAAAAAAAATTTCACACAATTTTTTAATATTTTGCCAAAAAATAAATTTTATTATTCTCCATTATTAAGACTATTAGATTTGGAGTAATAATAATTATAAAAAATAATGAAGATCCGTATCTTCCTAAAGATTTCGATTTATTCATTTTAAAAAAAAATTATTTTTACAAAAAAAATTGATTTTATATTTTGTTATATATATTTTCTATTATATATATACATATATATATATTTTTAAAATATTTAGCAACCCGTGTTTTTATATATTTTATATTAGAAAAAAAATGACTTACTACTTTACAAAAATTTTCTGCTTCTCTGCTTTCTCCGCTACCAGCTTTTTCTTCTATTATTTTGTTAAAAAATTTCTGCTATTCTACTGCAACTTTTAACTGCTACCTTTATTTAATCTGCTACCACTTTTCTACTGCAACCTTTCTGCTATCACTGTTGTTCAATTTTATTAAAATTCTGCTACCACTTTTTTTTTTTTTAAAAAATGTTGATATATATTTTTTTTTTTATTATTAACTTTATTAAAAAAAATTTTTTTTTTTGATTTTTTATATTAATGTCCACTTTGATTTTCGATAAAATTTTTTATTTTTACTTTCATTTATCCCGTTTTACCGAACACTAAATTCTTTTGGATGAGAAACGTACTTCTCATCCTGTCCGCAGCGCCAATGTTGTAAAATTACTTTTACAATCATAAATAATGTTTTCTCTTTTAATCTCACCTTTGTTTTTATTTTACCTTTTAAAACTTTAATTAAATAAAACAATTTTATTTAATCTAATTTTAATATAAATTTATTTAGTTTATTTTATAGTTATTTCTTAATTTATTTTAAAAATCACAAAATTTTATTTAATGTTTGTTCGTTAATTTATCTAATTTTTTTCTTTTAATGTTTTTAATAATATTTTTTCCGATTAATAATTTTTTTCTATTTTAAACTTTGCCTATTAAAAATAACTATCTTTAATTAAACCTTTTTTTTTTTTAATTGATAACTGCAAAAATTAACATCAAATATTTAATATTTAGAAATGGAACTTTTCCGACCGATTGACTTTTTTAATAATCTCGATTTCAAAATCAAACTTAAATTTTTTTATCAACTCGCCTTTAACAATTTTAATTTTTAAGAATTCCAAAACGGAACTTTAACCGATCGACTGGCTTTAATTAACAATTTTAATTTTACTCAAAACTTTATCCGATCGACTGGCCAAAATTTTCATTTTTCTTTCTATTTTATTTTGTTGGAGAGCTTTTTTGGTTTCCCAAAATCTTTCCAATAATTTTTTGGAAAACCAATACGCTTCTCCAACAAAATAATTTAAATTAATTTTAATTCGATTGGTTAATTAATTTTACGCGTTGTCAGCACAGAGAAATTATTATTTATTGAATTAAATTATTTCTCTGTGCACGAGCAACGCGTAATTTGAAACTTTTGTTTTTCATTAATTAAATTTAATAATTTTATTAATTTGAAATTTATTGATTTCCGTTGTGAATTGAAGCACAGGGTGCCTCAATTCACAACACTACGAAGGTATTTTTAAATTCTAAAATTTTAGATTTTGATATTTATGCTCTAACTGAAACTTGGTTACACCCTGGTATTAATTCTTTGGAGTTATTTGATGAATCATTTTCAGTATACAGAAAAGACAGATATCATAATACAGTTATCATTAATGAGATTATTCCTAAAGGTGGTGATGTGATGATCGCTATTAAAAATATTTTTACGACTAGTGACATAGTCCTTTCGGAATTTCCTACATTAGAGATTGTTGCAATTAAAGTAGAACTTACTTCTAAGTCTATTTTCTTTATTTGTTGTTACATTCCACCTAATTCTATTTTAGAAATATATTCAGAACTTTGTCATGCTATTGAATATATTTCATCCTTAATGAATTCTTGTGATGAAATAATGGTATGTGGGTATTTTAATTTACCAGATATAGCATGGTCATCACATGAAGATGAATGTTTTCTTATTCCTAGTCATATTGTGACTAGTTCTGAATATACACTAATTGATGGGCTGAATGCTAATTTTCTTCAACAGGTTTCAAATAGTAAAAACCATATGGGTAAGCAGCTGTATCTATTTTTCACTTCTGATTGGACCAATTTGACTGACAATCATAATATATTACCATTGGTAAATATTGACAATTATCACCCACCAATTAGTTTCTCTTATTGTTATAATAGCCCTATTGATTCTTCGCCAATTATATCTTACCGATATAACTTTCTAAAGGCGAACTTCAATGCCTTAAATACTTTCTTCTTATCAATTGACTTTGATATAATACTATCTAATCCTGATATTGACGAAGCAGTTAGAAAATTTTATGAAATTATACTACATGGATTTAACATGTACATACCTTCCGTTCGTGACAGAGGCTTCTCTTCAAGCCCGACTTGGTTTAATCAGGACTTAAGAAAGTTGAGAAATCAAAAAAATAGGGCCTGGAATAATTTTTTAAAATTTAAAACTAACGAACTTTATCTTGAGTTTGTAGAATTATTTAATACGTTTAAAGCTCTCCTAGATAGCAATTATACTAATTATCTTAACGATATGGCTATTCACTTAAAAACAAATCCTAAAATGTTTTGGAAGTTTGTCAATTCCAAAAGAAAATCGGATCAATTTCCTAATTTCATGACTTTCAATGGAGAAACTAGTAATGATCCAATGTTGATTGCTAACCACTTTAAAGACTTGTTTGCTAGCTCTTACTCGGCTACCACTTTCAATTAAGATGAAACAAAATTTCACCATATGCATAGCTGCCCGGAGTTGCCTTTAACTTCAATTAGTTTTACAGACTTACAGGTAAAACAATACCTGGTTGGATTAAAACATGATACATCTGCTGGGCCGGACAATGTTACTGGAATTATTCTTAAAAATTGTGCAGAATCGCTAGCTGCTCCTTTGAGTACTTTATTTAATAAATCTTTAATTAGTGGACGATTTCCAGACTTTTGGAAAACTTCTTACATAATCCCAGTTCATAAAAAAGAGTAAAAAAACAATATAAATAACTATAGGCCGATTGCTAAACTCTCTAGCATACCTAAATTATTTGAATTAATGATTTATGACTCGATTTATAGTTTGTGCTCAGGGTTATTAATATCTAACCAGCATGGGTTTATGAAAAATAGATCCACTGTAACCAATTTAGTTGAAGTTTCTTCTTTCTACATAAATACCATGGAGGCGGGCTTTCAAACTGATGTCATTTATACTGACCTAAGTAAAGCTTTTGATCTCTTACCTCACAGTGTAATTTACTTTAAATTGAAAAAATTAGGTTTTCCTGGTTTTTTGATTAAATGGTTTGCTTCATATTTAGAAAATAGAAAATACTGCGTAAAATTTCGATCTGCTATTTCAGATCCATATTTTGCCAAGTCTGGTGTCCCACAGGGCAGTCACTTGGGCCCATTTATATTCATTTTCTCTATTAATGATGTTTCTTCTATCATTAAGAATAGTAAACTGAGCATCTATGCTGATGATATGAAGATTTATAATAAAATCTCTTCGCAAAATGATGTAATTACACTGCAGGAAGACCTAGATTCCTTTAAAAATTGGTGTGATAATAATAATTTATCCTTAAATATTGGCAAATGTGCTTTAATTAGCTACACTCGGCGCACTACACCAATAATTGAAAACTATTCTTTTGATAATAAACCAATTAATAGAGTTAGTCAATTTAAGGATCTAGGGGTGTGTTTTGATGAGAAAATGACATTCAAATTTCATTTTGATAACATAATTGGCAAAGCGAATTCAATGTTGTGTTTCGTCAAGAGATGGTCCAAAGAATTTGAGGATCCATATATCGTTAAATCCTTATTTACATCTCTTGTTAGGCCCAACCTTGAATATGCTTGCCAAGTTTGGTCACCGTACTATCAAGGTCACATTAAGAGATTTGAGTCAGTTCAGCAAAAATTTCTTAGATATGCTTTAAGACATATAAACTGGTCAAACCCATTAATTTTACCTCCCTATAGGAGTACATTAATTCTTTTACAATTAAAAACGTTAGAATCACGGAGAACTATTGCGGATATATTATTTATTGCCCAGGTTTACAATAGCCAAATTGATTCAGACTTTTTAAAAAACCAAATATATTCAAATCTTAACCATAGTACTCGGTTTAGATCTGAAAATATTTTTAGGGTAATATCTCACCGCACTAATTATGGGAAATTTGAACCTATCAATAGAATGTTCATGGCGGTTAACAACTATAAAAGTCATATTGATGTTTCTGATACTAAGGATAAAATTAAGAAAAACTTACTTGCACTAATGCCATAGATATCTGACTTTTAATTTTAAATTTGTATAGTTGTTTTTATTAATTTTTTATATATAAAATCATAATTTTAATTTTACTTATATTATATATTAAACTTTAAATAATGACTATATTCTAGTTTGTCTTAGAATAAATTAAAATTAATATTTAATTAGAATCTATTTGAGAACATTGTATATTTAATTTTAATATAAGTATGTAATTGTTTGAGCTAAACATAAATAACAAAAAAAAAAAATTATTAAATTAAAGCCAATTCAATTACCAGTTTTTTCAGGGGGATATGAAAACTGGAAACCCTTTCACGATCTTTTTGTTTCTCTTGTACATGCTAATAAAGCTATTCCAAATATACAAAAGCTTAAAATCATCTATTCATGGTGAGGCAGCAAGACTGTTACAACATGTAGCACTTGAAGAAAAAAATTATGATTCAGCCTGGTCCATATTGAACGAAAGATATGAAAATAAAAGAGTTTTAGTAAATATACAATTACGCATATTATTTAATCAAAAAAATATTACCACAGAAACTGCTTCGGGAATTAAAGATATTTTAGATGTAACAACCGAATGTGTTCATTCATTACGCAATTTAAGAGTACCTGTTGATACATGGGATGTTATTTTAATCTATATTATTTGCTCAAAATTACCTTCAAATACTCAAGAGCTGTGGGAAGAACACTTAGGTGGTGCAAAAAATTGTGCGGAATTAAATGTCTTTACCAAATTCTTAGAAACTCGCTTCCGTACGCTCGAATCTATTGAAAAATCCAAACCGGCTATGTCAAATTCCAATAATTTCAAATTCAGTAGATCGTTTCATGTTGCACAAACCGATAGTACCAATTATACTTCTGGTCGAAATCAATCTAGTCGGATATGTGGTGGTAATCATATTATTCGAAAGTGCGAGAAATTTCTAAAAATGGATATAAAAAATAGATTCGAGATTATTAAAAAAATAGGTGCATGTACAAATTGTTTAGCTCATAATCATTTAAGACCACAATGCCCAAGTAACAAAAATTGTCTACAATGTAACAAAAGGCACAATTCTCTATTACATATTAGTACATCACAATACAATACAACGAATTCACAAACATTAATAAAACAAAATCGTAATTCTAAAATGGTACAACATAATCTAGTAAATTCAAATCTTACTCCAAACTGTACAAGTTGGCAAGATAATCAACATAATTTAAATCAATCAAATTCACAAATTCAACATGTACCTGTTGATGGTACATCACATCAAACGAACAACGTACAAACATATTTTACACAAAAAATTGAAAACTCGAAAGTATTGTTAGCTACTGCCATGATTAATATTAATTCTTCCAACGGTGACAGTCATACTTTCAGAGCATTGATCGATCCCGGGTCTGAAGCAACATATGTCACAGAAGCAGTTGTCCAAAAACTGCGTCTAAAAAAAGAAAAAACATGTACCAATATAACTGGTTTAGGAGAAGCTAATGCTGGTGTAGCTAAACATAAAGTAATACTTACAATATCATTATTATGGAATAAAGAATTTAATCTTAATACTGAGGCTTTAGTTTTTACTAACATCACTCGTATCTTGCCATCTGAAAAAATTGAAATAGTTAATTGGGATCATTTGAAAGATTTAAAATTAGCTGACCCTTACTTTAATGTTCCTGGTAAAATCGATGTATTACTTGGAGCTAATGTATATTCTGCAATAATTTTGTCTGGATTAATAAAAGGACCTCTAGGAGCACCAATAGCCCAACTGTCGGAATTCGGCTGGATAGTCTCTGGTAACCTTTTTAGTCCAGCAGAAAAAACCATTGTCGCTCATCATCACATGATTGACTTAGAACAACAATTAAAACGTTTCTGGGAAATTGAAGAAATCTCAGAAACTAGAAAATTCACTGATGAAGAACAAAATTGTCAAAATCATTATAAATTAAATTACCGTCGTAATGCGGATGGACGATATCAAGTTTCGCTTCCATTTATAGACAACATTAGGCCAGTATTTAATAACTCCCGTCAAGCCGCTATTACTAGATTTCTACAATTAGAAAAAAAAATTCAAAATAATTAAAAATTAGAAATAATGTATAAAGAAAATATTACCGATTATTTAAAATTACAGCATATGACAGAAATTAAATCTTGGGGAACTGGAGTTGGTGCCACATATTTTTTACCGCACCATGCAGTATTTAAAGAATCGACTACGACGAAACTGAGAGTTGTATTTGATGCATCTTGTAAAGCAGCAAATGGTAAATCTTTAAATGATTGTTTGATGATCGGTCCAAAATTGCAAAATGAGATTACAAGCATCATCATGAAATGGCGTACTTTTAAAATCGCTTACACGGCTGACATCACCAAAATGTACCGCCAAATATGGATTAATCCAGATGATGCTATGTATCAGTTAATCTGTTGGAGAGACAATTATGATAATAATATAAAAACTTTTGCGTTAAATACAGTTACTTATTTAGCTATACGTACACTGCACCAACTTGCTGATGATGAATTTAATAATTATCCGATCGCATCAAAAATTTTAAAAAATAAATTTTATGTTGATGATGTTATGTATGGAGCTGACAATGTTAAAGGAGCTGTCCAATCTCAGCATCAATTATTAAAAATTACAAATTCTGCGGGTTTTCAGTTACGTAAATGGGCAAGTAATAATGATGAAATTTTGCGTCAAGTTCCTGAAGAAATAAGATAAATAAATTTACCATTGACATTTGATAAAGATGAATCAATTAAACCACTTGGTATACAATAGCATCCTGCCAAAGACATTTTTAAATTTAAAATTCAATTACCTACGATTTCCAAATCAGGTAACATATACACTAAAATTAAAATGGCTAGCATTTCGCGATGAACTTCACATACTTGAAAATATAGAATTCCCTCGATGGATCCAGTTAACGAAAAATTCTAAAAATATTGAAATTCATGGTTTTAGTGATGCTTCAGAAAAAGCTTATTCTGCAGTAATATACTTACGATTTCTGGATGAAAACGAAAAAATTCAAATTCAGCTGTTAACGTCAAAAACTAAAGTTGCTCCTTTGAAACGTATTTCATTACCACGTCTCGAGTTATGTGGTGCTGTTTTATTGGCGAAACTCGTACAATTTGTAAAAAAATCCATGGATCTTCAGAATGTTCCAGTGTTTGCGTGGACTGATTCCATGATAACATTAGCATGGATACAGGCACATCCCTATAAATGGAAATCTTTTGTCGCCAACAGAGTTACCGAAATTCAGTCTCGCGTTACGGCAAAAAATTGGCACCATATTACTTCACAGGATAATCCAGCCGACGTAGGATCACGGGGATTACTTCCTTCAGAAATGGTGTCTTCATCGATTTGGTGGCAGGGCCCAACATTTCTTTGTAATGAAACAAACCTAGAAATAAAAAAGGTACAATTATTATTTATGCAAACTTCAAATCAAAATATGAATTTTATAGAAGAAATAATTAAAAAACATTCGTCACTTCCCAAATTATTGCGTGTAATTGCTTATTGCTATAGAGCAATTTATAATTTTCGACATCATAAAAATAAAAACATTAATCCACTAACACCTGACGAACTTGAACAGGCTTTAAATTGTACAATTAGTTGCATACAACATCTAGATTATGGTGAAGAGATATCCAAATTATTAGCTAAAAAACAAATACCTAAACAAAGTAACATTTTAACATTAAATCCATTTTTAGATGAACATAAATTACTTCGAGTTGGTGGTCGCTTGCAAAATTCTGTTTTGAAATATGATAGACGACATCCGATAATAATTCCAAAAAAATCATATTTCACAGATTTGTTAATTTCCAATGCTCATATTTCTACGTCTCACGGTGGACCAACAATAGTAACTGAATATCTACAAAATAGATATTGGATAATCAGTGCAAAGAATAATATTAAAAAAATAATTAAAAAATGTGTCATTTGTTTTGCAGCAAAAGAATCCAACCAATTAATGGGAAACTTACCGGCTGTACGTGTTCAAGTTGCTCGACCATTTTTTAACGCAGGAGTTGACTATGCTGGTCCAATTGAAATTAAATCCTGGAAAGGAAAATGTAATAAATTTTTTAAAGGTTATATTGCTATTTTTATTTGTTTAAGTATCAAAGCAATACATATAGAGCTCGTTATAGAGAATCTGGAGTCAAATCCATTAAATTTCATTTGAAGCGTACTATTGGTAATTCAAAATTAACCTTTGAAGAATACGTAACGCTTTTATCACAACTCGAAACGTGCTTAAATTCGCGACCTTTATGTCCAAAATCACCTGATATTGATGACCTATCAGTACTAACACCAGGTAATTTTTTGATTATGGATTCATTAAATACTCCACCTGAAAGAGATTTAAAAGAAATAAAATTAAATAATTTAGATCGCTGGCAATATATTCAACATTTATACCAATTATTTTGGGATAAATGGAGTAAAGAATACTTATCACGATTACAGAACCGACCAAAATGGAATTCGTCACATGATGATATTAAACTTGGCGATATCGTGCTAATTAAGGACGAACGAATGCCACCGAATCATTGGCAAACCGCGCGTGATATCGCGACTCATCCCGGTAATTATAATTTAGTTCGTGTCGTAACCGTCAAAACCGCAAAGGGAACGTTTAAGCGGCCAATTAAGAAAATATGTCTTCTTCCAATAAAAGACAATTCACAAAACAATTTTTAAAATTAATTGTTATAAACTCACTTATAAACAACAATTTAATAAAATAAAATGAATTCAACAAAAAATCTTATGAACTATAACTTAATAATTAACATAACCTAAAATAATATTTATGCATATAACTTAATAATTAAAATGAATTTATGTGTAAATTAAATCAAATAAAAATCGATAATAAACGATAAATAATATTAGCAATGAATTTTCACATTTAAAAAAAAAAAATTCGAACATTTAATAACATACGTATTAATAAAAAAAAAAATAAACAAACAATAATATTAAAAATATTTATCAATTGCACTAATTCTACAAATTGCAACTCCAAAATACACTCATTTTTATACAGACATAGCCACACACGCACATATATATATATGAAATAAAATTATTAACAAAAATAATCATTTTGAAAACTAAAACAATTATTTTAAAACATTTATTTCATGTACCTGATGATTTTCTGGAGTATAACTATAAGATGCAATGTAAAAAGAAACATACCTGATAATCCAAGAAAACAAATTTAGTAACATCGATGGATTTTGCCAAACAAAAAAAAACACTATCACTAATCAACAATAACAATTCCCTTCATTTTCTTGGATTCTGATTACATCAATATAATCCAAGGGGGGGGGGGAGAATGTTCACGACGCGAACATGCGGATGATCGGTAACGCAGGCCGATAATGCAGTTCGATGTTAGGGCTTACTGCCTTGTAGTTACTGCTGGATGTAGTTTTGTCTAATTTTTCTTTGGATTATATAATATATATATAAAAATACATTATTGGCGTATTTGTAAAGTTTAAATTATATAATAAGTAAAGTAAAGTTCACTGATCTAATTCAAGTTCAATGTTCTAAATTTTGTACAGTAAATAACATTTAACAATTGTCTTATCTTTATATATCTTTCAGTTATTAATATTTTAACTTTTTAATTTTCTTTAAAATTTAAATTTTTATAATAATTTTAAATTTTTTTTTTATTCCGAATAAATCCATCGCCAAGATAAGTAGTAATCTTAAAATCATAAAAATAAAAATATTTTACTAGAGAAATACATCGGTTATTTTATTATAAAATATATTAAAAGCATACAAGATTTTTATACTGCTGCTACTTTAAAAAAGCATTGCCGTAACAGCTGCATGAAATTTCATTTCAATTCGAATGTCAACAGGTCCAGTTTTTAGATTTTCCTTTTGATGACGAGTATCTAATACTAATATCATTCCAGATGATTTAAATTTACTCCAGGTAATTAAAGGTTCTGCTAACGATTTATTATAGTAATTTTTTTGAAAGTTGACATAGGCATCATAAGCTATATCATAACGGTTTTTGTCAAAAGCAAGTCCCATATCCTCATATAGATAAATATCGGAATTAAGATAAATTTTTAGATCAGTTATATTACAATGATCGAATTCTGAAGAATCAGCAGTAATTTGTCTGCGTTCATTTTTTTGTAGAGCGAAAATTATAAATCGCGGTTTTTCCAATTGGGTTGTAGTCTTTACATTCCAAATATGATGAGTAGAGTTTATATGTAATGATGGGTATTCATATAGATCCCAATTTCGAAAAGCTATTTTCATTGTTTCTCCATTATTAATACCCTTATATAAATTTAACTTTACCGTATCAGATAGTGATATATGTTGCACTTTCCATTGAACTTTTGATAATGTTATTAGGAGTTTCTCAGCTGCATCGGTACATATTAAAACCTTATCATCAGTTCTAGCACGAGTTAGAATAAATTCATGTCGAGCATTTGGTATAATATTTGTAAAATCTTCTGAAAATCCTAGCAATCTCTTCAATGGAATACAAAAATTAAAATAATATCCATTAGTGGAAATTGATTCTTTTGGTGACCAACTAGCATTGTAAAGTCCAATGCTTTCATTTTCAGTCAAAGAAATATAATTTTTTAAAGTTGATGTTATACCAACATTTCGATTATGATCAATTTCTTTACCATTAAGCTCATATCTAATTTCATCAAAAAGATATGCAACTGCATTATTAATTAATTTTGTGTTCTTTACAGCGTCAGCTTTTTCAGTAGTGAGTAAACCTTCTCTGTAAAGTAAACTAGTAGATGGTAATATATTTATATTTTGGTTTTGGATTGCAATTCGTATGATATCGCTTTTATTGAATGAATTCAAAAATGGAGAATAACTATGTCATTGCGAATTGGTAATACTTTCTTCAAACGATTTATTATAGTAATTATTATAGTAGCTAACGATTTATTATAGTAATTTTTTTGAAAGTTGACATAGGCATCATAAGCTATATCATAACGGTTTTTGTCAAAAGCAAGTCCCATATCTTCATATGGATAAACATCGGAATTAAGATAAATTTTTAGATCAGTTATATTACAATGATCGAATTCTGAAGAATCAGCAGTAATTTGTCTGCGTTCATTTTTTTGTAGAGCGAAAATTATAAATCGCGGTTTTTCGAATTGGGTTGTAGTCTTTACATTCCAAATATGATGAGTAGCGTTTATATGTAATGATGGGTATTCATATAGATCCCAATTTCGAAAAGCTATTTTCATTGTTTCTCCATTATTAATACCCTTATATAAATTTAACTTTAGCGTATCAGATAGTGATATATGTTGCACTTTCCATTGAACTTTTGATAATGTTATTAGGAGTTTCTCAGCTGCATCGGTACAAATTAAAGCCTTATCATCAGTTCTAGCACGAGTTAGAATAAATTCATGTCGAGCATTTGGTATAATATTTGTAAAATCTTCTGAAAATCCTAGCAATCTCTTCAATGGAATACAAAAATTAAAATAATATCCATTAGTAGAAATTGATTATGCAACTGCATTATTAATTAATTTTGTGTTCTTTACAGGTTCAGCTTTTTCAGTAGTGAGTAAACCTTCTATGTAAAGTAAACTAGTAGATGGTAATATATTTATATTTTGGTGTTGGATTGCAATTCGTATAATATCGCTTTTATTGAATGAATTCAAAAATGGAGAATAACAATGTCATTGCGAATTGGTAATACTTTCATCAAAAACAGGTTCTTCAAAACTATTCATAATTTTGCTCATGGTTTGATTTGTTTTTATTTTATTTTAATCCAATTGACCTTAAAAACAGTTGATTTTGGTGTGTTAAAACTTTTAAAGTTCTTAGACGTCTATGTGTGTTCAGTGCCTGATTCTGATTGAAATTCAGACCTATATTACTTAAGTATTTATTATTAGATTGATATTCCTGATTATATATTATCATGTTTCAGGTTTCAAATGCAATCTTGCAGTAATATTTTCACCTCTAAAATTCAATAAATGTCCCTCTTGATCGGTAAATTTTAAAACTAAGGATGTTAATCGTTCAACGTTTATTGGTAAATAGATAACATTCAATGGTACTTCTATAATTTTATAGCCTAGACTTACTTTAATTGAAAATTCGTGTATTATAAGAGCTTGTTGATTATTTATATACGTTCCACCAATAATATTACACTCAATACGTATAGTATTCACCATATTTATATCAATATAAAGGTCTGATATATGTAATTGTTTTTTTTTGTAATAATCTTTTACTAAAACCTAAAAGCTTACAAATACTCAGTTCTTTAGTGAAGTCAATATCTCCTACGTCAGTATAAATTTCACATTTTAAAGTATTGTTATTTGCTTTCAATTCAAAGTTTTTCGATATGTTTGATCTGATTCATTAATACTCAACTCCTCACGAATGTACTGCTCTATATCACCAATTTCATAAGATCCAACAGGTATCGTGATGACTTTGTTACCAATATGAAATTTATTATTATCAATATCCACATTTGGTATTGAATTACATGTTTGAAAATCTACTAATCCACATACGTAATTCCCCTTTAAATCAATAGATGGAAAATACTGTGAAGTAAGTGTAGAACTATTACCGTTGACAGTTAATGTTAATGACATGATGTATTGATAACAATTGATTAAATTTTTGATAGATTGTTCCATTTATTCCATTTTTTTCATACAATTTTACAATAATTTTTTTTGTAATAAAAATTTTAAACATAAATGTCCACATATATATGTGTTAAATTCTTGTTCTTATTATAGTTATAGAATAATTTATCAGCATTTAAGTAATTCACAAGTTCAATTGGAGGTTTTAAATTTCCAAAACTATGAAAATAATGAGCAAATTTATTGTGTTTGTAATATGCTACCCAATGTGTCCCCGGTCCACTAGAATTATCCAAGTTTATTATACCACATTCATACTTCCATATTTTTGAAGGTAAATTATCAGGCACAAGAACACCTCAAAAATGTTGTAAATGTTTCCCAAACTTGAGTAAATCTATATTTGTTAGTGGTTGATTAGGTAGCAGTTTTAAAAGTTTTTTGAATGATTTTGAGGTTTTAAATATAGCCCCAATCCTTTTTTATATGGTTTTAAGTATAATCCTCCACCATTTTTATCATTGATTGCAATAGGCTCCATTTTTTTATTATGTCGCTGACTTTCCTCTAGCTCCTTTTTTGCATTACTAGCATCATTAACTGCTTTCGCTATGCCTGCAGTTCCACCTGAAAGAGCACCAACAGCGGAAAGGCCAGCGAATAATGGTACTAAAAAAGGAAGAACTCCACCTAATTTTGGTATTGGCAAAACCCTTGGATACTTGATCTTTTTACGATTTTTACCATTCAAAGTTTTTCTAGCAGCTCTAAGAGCTACTTTTATGGAATCTTTTTGATTTATTGGGTTAGAAGTTTTAACTGCGATTTTGGCAGATTGTACTGCATCTTTAAATGAATTTTTATTATTAGTTTTAGATTTCTTTTTTCTCATATTAGAACCTATTCTAAGTTTTACTTTTGCTTTCATTGCATTTGTAACAAGAAGAGCATTAGCTCGTTCACCCCAAGTAGAATTTTTGTCAATTACTCTTTCCCAAGCCTTTTCTGTCAATCTTTTATCCGCAATATGTCTCTGATTTATGTCTTTACTATGAGAGTATGCTATATCATGTTCTTTGCAAGCTTCATCCAAAGGATTTACACCTTTGCCCCTCGGTTTAATCTTTCCTTAAGCTTCGTTCCAGGTCCACAATAATTGTATCCAGCAGTGGCGGCTCGTCATATTGGGCAGGGTGGGCTAAGCCCAACCTGAATTTACAGCAAAATGCTACAAAATATTCATTTAAAATATGTTACAAAAATGAGCAAAAACAATTAAATTGTTTTTCTCTAAATTTCTACTTTTTTTATGTCATATAATATTATATAATTTTTACCATCGAAATTCGTACACCACCGCTGCGATATATAATATGTATATAAAAATATATTCTAAGTTTAAATATGAATATGAACGCTAAAATACAAATATATTATACTAACATTACATAACTTTTTCATTATAAAAATACAAGTACTCTTTTCTCTTTACTTCAGGGGCTAATTGAAATTTGCCCACCTTAATATACTAATTTTACACAAAACAATTTTGCGTATCTGTTGAATTTTGTATGGATCAGGCTGGGCTAATTTATACTAGCCCACGAAGACCATGTGTTCCCCATAGAAATGCGAAATATTTGTAATTGCTATATGATTTTCAGAATTTTATTATTTCTTCTATGGAAGAAAATATTAGAAAATTTCCATTATATGAGCAATGTCCATAAGAAGAAAAAAAATTTCAAAATCAAAATACCAGGCGCGCATATTTAATAATCAACACTATTGTATTAAAAAATATGTATGTATACCTATATTGAGAAAAATATACATTTCTTGGGATAGAAAATTTCTTGTCCATAGAAAAAATATTCCTATACTGAAAATTTGCATGAAATATTTTTCATTAAAAAAAAAAGAAATATATCATCGTGGGCTAGAAAATCGCAGCCCCTAGAACGAATAATTCCTTTGCATGAAATATTTATTTCGTTATATAAATATTTTGTATTAAAAAATAAATAAATATATCTTCATGGGCTAGAAAATCGCAGCCCATAGCAATAATTTTTATCGCTTATATTTTAAATTCCCTCAGTATACAAACAATTATTTAATTATAGCACACATTAGAACAAAAATGTTAAAATTAGTACCAGGCGATCATAAATTTCAGAAAGTAACAATTTTCTACTTAGTTGAGAAAAAAATTACATACATTTTCATGCATACAAATATAAGTATGAAAAAATTTACTATGTGGGTTAGGTGGGTGCGGGTGGTGGTAGTGGGTTTATTTTTATGACATATGATTTTCATTTGTATGGTAATAAATCGAGAAGAAAATTTCTGTGTTGAAAAGAAAAAGAGAAAATAAACACAAAGAAAAATTGATTGATGGTATGCGCTTTTTGCATATGGTCAATTTTCGCTATATTTATTACATGTGTAAAATTTTTTTTTTGAACAATGTAATTTGCAATATTTGTGTGTTGTTTTTTCTTAATAAAAAGATTCCAGGATGGCTACTATGTAATTCGGTTCGAATAAAAATTCATTCGTAAACGAACAATTCGTACTATGTAATCCGAGATTCGGAAATTTTTAAATCCGTAAATTAAATATCAGTGATGCCAATTTACATATAGTTTTCGTTTCGAAAATTCGGACATTTTGCTACCATGTAATTCGATTATGAGCAAAAAATTATCCGTAAAACGAATATTTTATTCGATAACCATTTCAATTGTGAAAATTAATTCGATTGGACGCTTTTTTAAAACTGTAAGTATTTCTTATATTAATTGTGGATATTATATATGTGCATATTAAATAAATAAATCAATAAAAATTAATAAAATATATATTATATACAAAAATTAATTATTATGGGAAAATATATTGTTTTCTATAGGGAAAAACAAAAAAATTCAAATACAAAGCAGAGGCAGTTTGAAATAATGGTGAAATTTATAGAAAAACACAATGATTTGGCAAAAGGAATGCTCAAAAGTAGTGAAGGCCGAAATAAGTCCAATAATTTATGGAAAAATTTAGCGGTTATGTTAATTGTGTCGTTTGAATTATTTCCAATTACCTGGATTTCAGAAGTAAAAATTAATTTAAAAAAAAAACGCGCAGACAATGTAATAATAATTCGAAGAAAAACCTATAATAATGAACTATTTTTATCAAATATTGAATATTTATCAAACATGAAATTAAAAATAACGAAATTATAATTACAAACTATTTTTTATTTCATCTCTTATTCTGTTAGCAATATTTGTTATATTATTAGTTTCTAGTTCACATTAAAATTATTAATATGATCATAATCTTCATCTGTGGTTCAGTGTATAATAATTCATTGCTTAAATCCATTTTAAATTTAAGGCAAATGTTGTGTAAAGCGCAGAAAACATTTAAAAATTTACCAGCTTTTGCCGGAGTATAGTGGAGTTCTCTAGCTGCTAGTAAGCAACGAAATTCTTTTGAGAGCCGGAAATTCTTTTATAAAACTAAAATAAAAATAAATTGTATTTTGAATTGAAATAAATGTAATAAAATTTAAATTTTACCTCTTGGTTTCTAATTCCATATTTGAATTATCTCAAATCCTTGTTCTAATAATTTGTTCATTTCCATTTTCTTCATCAAACCACAATGTTACGCTATCCATAATTTATTTAAATTTACAAAATTGTTTATAAAAAATCACTAAACACCACAAATCGTTTTTGTTTTTTGAAACTGTGACAGTTGACAAAAATTTCAACGGACGTGAAATTAACAAATTTTCAATAATAAATGGCAGCACTTTTTGTTCGATCCGAATATTTTACATGGTGTCAATGTTCCGTATAATCGAATATCATATTCGAAAATATTTTCGGTTCGAACCGAATTACATAGTAGCCATCCTGAGTATGAAAAATTTCGGTATGCGTAATTTCATTTTCATATAAGAACGTTTTACCGTACAAAGTCGTGACGAAAACAGCTCGTGTCAACCTATTTTGATTGCGGATCAACAAAATTTCAAATCTTTGCTTTAGCCCACCCAGAATTTTTGATTACGGTCCGCCACTGGTATCCAGGTAAATGTAATTCAAACGGTAATTTATTTATTAGCGAGTTTAAGACACCACCTCCTACTTTAATATCTTTTCTACAATTGTCAGAGTTATAATTAATCATAACTTTTATATATGTATAGCCACTTTGTAATGAACATCTTAACAACTATTTTACAACTAAATAGATTTCGAAAATTATCAAAAAAATAATATATTTATATATAATTTAATCACATTTTGATTTGCAAATAGTCAAAAGAATGAAGTTTGTGAAGCAACATGCAAATATTACAATTAAAAATTTTGATCAAACTGTAGGTTGTGGTGTTGAAAAAACAAAACATGGAGCCTTGTTACCGAATAATATACGAGGTTTAATAGTCGGACCATCAAATTGTGGTAAAACAAATATAATGTTGAGCATGTTATTAGATTCAAATGGTTTGCGTTTTGAAAACATCTACATATATTCAAAATCATTACATCAACCAAAATATGAATATTTGAAAAAATTGATATCATCTATTAAGGGAATGGGTTATTATGAATTTTCAAATAATTGTGAAATTATGGAACCATCTGAAGCTAAAAAGAATTCAGTTTTTATTTTTGATGATGTTGCATGTGAAATACAAAATAATATACGATCATACTTTTCTATGGGACGTCATAATGATATTGATAGTTTTTATTTATGCCAATCTTATACGCATATACCTAAACATTTGATACGTGATAATGCAAATTTCATAATATTATTCAAGCAAGATGATTTAAATTTAAGACATATTTACAATGATCATGTAAACTCTGATATGTCATTTAATCAATTCAAAAATGTCTGTAGTGAGTGTTGGAAAGATCCGTATGGATTTCTACTTATTGATAAAAACAGGCCCTGTAATAAAGGTGGACATCGAAAAAATTTCGATGCATTTTTAGTGATTGAATAACAAAATAAACTGATAAGAAACTGATCAAAACCTGATCTGTATCAGTCAATAACCGATCTGTTCAGTCGATAACCGATGTGACTATTCAATAACCGACCGATTTGTTCAGTCAATAACTGATGTGACTAGCCAATAACCGACCGATCTGTTCAGTCAATAAATGATGTGACTAGCCAATAACCGACCGATCTGTTCAGTCAATAACCGATGTGATCAGTATCAGTATTAACCTGGTAAAGATATAAAAGCAATCAATATTGCTTAACTTTAATCAGTATTGATTTAGAGTTGAGTAAATCATAATACAAAATGAATGAAAAGGTCTTAAGAGTTGATAAAAATCGTAAAGCTTTGAAGCGTAAATATACAACTATAAAAACCGGAGAAACTGCAAAAGAAACTGAATTGGAAACTACTTTTAAGCCCATTGTAAAACCTCTAAAAGAATTAATAAAAGTAGCTCGACATGATAAAATATCTAATGAAATAATACAACCAGAAATAAAACAAGAAGAATATGATTATTTAAAACCTGGAAAAAAATTTAATTTCAAAAGCTTTACAGCATCAACACCAAATTCAACACTCAAATTTGATACTACAGATAATTATGAAACACATAACAAAAATAGTGCTCTTCATATTTCACCATCATCACAATTATGGACACCACCACCAATCAAAAAGAGTGAACTAGATAAAACATATGGCCCTCACTTCGATAGTGTCAACAATTTAAGCAAATCTCAAGAACTAAAATATTTCTTTTTTTCAACTAAAATATTTCTTTTTATTTATATCAAGTATATAAGTACATTTGTACTATTAATTTATTTGGTAATTTATTTGTTATTTATAATAATTCATTATTTTCATTATATATTGTTTTCTTAAAAATTCCATAACACATGCACATGTATATGTACAATCACATTTTATTTGTTGTGTATATGTGTTTGTTGTGTTTGGAAATCTGATATAAAAATCGATTATTATATCTTTATGTTCTTTCAATAGCAAAAAATATTTTATAAAATTATTGCTCATCCTTAATGTTATATTTTACTTAGTGAACAAAATACTAAAAATCAAATCTATGTAACCAGATTTTTTTTTAATTTAATGTCAGCTACAATTAGCATTTGTAATAAACTATTTTATTTAGCTTAATAATAAATTATTTTCACCAGCCAATCTCAGATAAAATTTCATAAGTCTTATAGAAGACTCTTCAATAAAGTTTATACTACTACATGAACATGTATCTGGCCCAGTTGTTGCATTATCGGAAGACCATATACAATTTGCATAGTGAGAACCATGAATTGAAAATTTCATTTCAACATTCACTAATTTCATTAGTGCTTTCCGATAATTTTCAAATTCCTCTCTATGGTCACTGCAGAACACAAGAATTTTTGCATCATTAATCTCATATATAAGCATATAACTTTTTTTGTTTCAAAATATAATATTTTAATATCAAAACAAAAATATGAAATCTCCATACATCATACATATATATGTATATATTTTCATAAATACTTTTTACAAATTCACACCCCAAAATTAAGAATAAATTCTTATATTATAATCAAGATTATGATATCTAGAATATTAACATATATGTTTACATTACACTAAACTCTGCATCAAAACATAATTTTTTTTATTATAGTAATTGTGGTATAAGAATTTTTTACGATTTTTGTGTTTACGTTATATACATTATATACATATATCCACTAAGGAAAGAATTTTTTGAGATTTTTTGTCTTTACGTTCTATATCTATATATACATATATCCACTAAGGAGAGTCTTTTATATTTACAATAAACAAAAAAAATATAAAAAAATCCATTCATAAACACACAGCTTAATTAATACTGCTGATAAGAAAAATAGTCTATTTAGACTTTTTGAACATTTTAGAAATTTACTAATAATATTAGATAACATGTCCCAACATGTTTCAACCCACAACCACACTCCCACACCACCACAACCTATGCCAAAAAGCCCACTTCAACCCCCACACCCCCACCCCACACCACAACCTCAACCCCATAATCCAATTCACCAACCCCAACACAACCACACACTAAAACGACAGACCGACAGACAAAACGACAGACACCACAAACTACCAACACACCCTTTAATTCATTTTCACAAAATAGCAAATTCAGGGGTTTGTTAATTGGTGGTCTAGAACTCTCATAGCCCTTACTACTTACGATTTCTTGTAAAAAGAACCTACGCCGGTAGGTTTTAAATTTTCTTTTAAGAAAACAAAAACACCCTGATTAGCTCTCAGAGCAAAAAAGGGATAAGCATAGCACATTTTTTCTAATGCACAGCTTTTGTTTAATTTTTTTCAAGTAGATGGAACAAGAAATTGTAAAAAATAACAAAGGTCCAAAAGCAATTACTATAGGACCAAAAGCAATTACTATAGAAGAGTAAAGGTAGAAAAAGGAAAGAAACCCAAATCAAGAGGGGGGAAGCAAGCAAAAAAACGAAGAGAGATAGCACAGTTTTATCAGCTGCTAACATTAAAACCAAACGCTGAACAACGAAAAAAGTTCAAGGAGGAAATTAAGCGATTGAAAGGAGAGTTACGAGAAGAACAGAAAAACAGGACGATAGACAAGCAGTTTGAAAAATGCTGCAAAACAATGGAAAATTTAACACAACAGAGGAGTGCATATTAGATATAGAGAGCACAATGATTTTTTTTGAATAATTTATTTTTAGAATAAATTTTTTTTATAAGAAATTAGAAATTTAAGAATAAAATTATATTTTTTTGGGGGAATAAAATAAATTAAAGAAAGCATAGTTTTAAAAAAAAAAAACAAAAAAAAAACAGTTTTTTAAATAAGTAATAGAATTAATAAAATATGATTTATATATATATAAGTTAACACAGTAGAAAAATATGCACGAGCATCCGGTATAAAAATAATATTCAAAAATGTTATCATTTAAATATTAGATCCAATTACACACTTTGTATAATTGTAAATTGCAAGGTCAAAATTACTTATAATTTTGTCAAATATTTTAATGTTTAAAATTCCTAATAATTTTATTAAATATTTTAATGTCTAAAATTACTTTAATTTTATCAAATATTTTAATGCTTATTCCTAATAATTTTATCGCACATTTAACGTCTAGAATTACTTATAATTTTTGTTGCCCATTTTAATTTTCACACAGCTTGCAATTTTATTGACTAAGCCATTTTTAAATCATATAAAAGAAAAGATTATAATTATTTAAGTCAGTCTTATTTTAGATTACAAATTGTCAAAACATAATTCTAATTGAATAAAATAAATTCTGTTTGGATAAAAATAAATTATTTTTGATTAAATAAAAATTGGACTCAACAAACAAAATATTTTTATTTTTAATATAAACAAATATAAAAATATTAACTGGCGCCCGAGCAGGGACCATTCGTATAAAAAATTATTAAAATAATTAAATAGTGCAAGTAGTAAAAAGTGAATAATTAGTGAGGAAAAAAATCTGCAATAAAAGGCAAAGAAGTATCTAACACTAACGAGCAATAATAATTGGTGGTAACAAACCAACAATTGCTTCACCTAGTAACGAAACTAAGTATAACCGCTGTGACAGAAGGACGTACCATTAGTAAGCTGTGTGCAACCATCAACGATCATAAGCCAAAAAGGAATCATACGATTCTTCCGCAAAATTACTTAGAAGACACACGAGTGGTTTCGAGTGTACTACCCCCGGCCATACACTATAAAAATCTCTGAGGATATTATAATCCGCAGATTTGGGAATAAATAGGACGTGCACATCCCATGCTATAAAAGTCCCCTATTTTTTATGTGAGTAAAAACCATTTCCATAAAAGTGAAAATTTTTTTATAAAAAAAAAAGGTTATAAAAACTTAATAAGAAATAAATCAATATAAAAACTTAATAAGAAATAAATCAATAAATTGAGAAATTTTACAAATAAAAAATAATTACATTTTTGCAAATAATTAACAAAATAAAAGTTAAATTTAAATAATTAAAAATGTCTCACTTGGAGCAAATACAAGAAGCCATTAAACAATTAACTGGAGCAGTAATGACGAACAAGCTAATCACCGTAGACCGTTTAATTCAATATCTACACAGCAACGAAATATTGGATATAATATGCAGCATCAACGACATAATAAACCGCCACCAAGACCATCTGATCCAAAGCCACCTGTACCAATGGAAGTTGATAAATCAATTCAATCAAAACAAGCAAATTATATGAACCGACCCAATTATGAAAATAGTAACGCAATCTTCAGAAGATAAAATAATTTCCAAAATAACTCCCAAAATCAACAAAAACTTTATAATATTGAATCAGACGCTGAACTAAAATCGTATGAAAGTTATATAAAGCAGCAAAATGAAGATGATGTAGAAGATCAAACTAATGAAGAAAATCAAGAATTAAATTTTATGACGAAAGCCTCTCTAGCATTCCATACATAGAATGTAAACTTCCAGGTGATCTAACTCTTACATTTGTTATCGATACAGGAGCAAACAAAAATTTTATTAAACCAGAATTTGGAGGATATGCTAGACCAACAGAAACTCCCTTTAAAGTAGTATCAGTATCAGGTAAAATGGAAATAACAAAAAAGATTAGTGGACAGTTGTTTAAAAATGTCGGCAACGATACAATGATAGATTTTTTTATCCTACCTGGTTTAGTAAACTTCGATGGAATTATAGGAGATGACACTTTAAAAAAATTAGAAGCAGTTATTGATAGGAAAAAAAATACATTAACAATTTCACCAAATGTGACTATTAAAACAAAAGCAAGAACTTCCGTACAATTCAATAATTTACAAATTAGAGACAGTCATTTAGCTAAAGAATCAAGAATAAAAATACAAAATTCTATTAAAAAATTCAAAACACTTTGTGGACCAATAAATGATCAAGAAATAATTGACACGAATGTAAAGGCTGAAATAAAAACAACAACAGATGAACCAATTTACACAAAATCCTATCCTTACCCTGTCAACATGAGAGAAGAAGTGGAACAACAAATAAAAAAACTATTAGAAGACGGCATTATTAGACCATCCAAGAGCCCATATAATTCACCAGTATGGATAGTAGATAAAAAAATGCTTCAGGGATTAAGAAGTACAGAATGGTGATATATTTCAAACGATTAAATGTAGTTACAATATCAGATACTTATCCAATACCGGATATATCGAATACTCTCGCAAGTCTTGGCAATCAAAATTTTATACCACAATTGACTTAACATATGGATTTCACCAAATAAAAATGAAGGAAAGTGATATACCCAAAACGGCTTTTTCAACGATGAATGGTAAATACGAATACACAAGATTACCATTCGGCCTAAAAACGCAGGTGCAATCTTCCAACGAATGATAGATGACGTACTTAAAGAATATATCGGAAAAATTTGCTACGTATACATCGACGATATCATTATATTTGGTGGAGAAAATGAAGCAGACCATCTTCAGAATGTCGAAAAAATACTCACAAAACTTCAACAAGCTAATTTACGCGTTAATTTGGATAAAACAGAATTTTTAAAAACCGAAACAGAATTTTTAGGGTACATCATAATCAAGGTATCAAACCTGACCAGAAGAAAGTCTCAGCAATTCAAAATCTAAAGCCTCCAGAAAATCTGAAACAGCTAAAAGGATTTCTTGGTTTAACATCATATTATAGACGTTTCATCAAGGACTTTTCAAAAGTCGCAAAACCATTAACGAACCTTACAAGAGGAGAAAACGCCCAAATAAAAGCAAACCAATCAAAAAAAATCAAAAAAAATCTGAATGAGAAGGAACTCCAAACTTTTAAGGATTTGAAACAACTTTTATAATCATCTGAAATACTTATATTTCCCGATTTCGATAAACCGTTTATACTCACCACGGATTCATCAAACCATGCAATCGGCGCAGTATTCTCTCAAGGAGAAATCGGCAAGGACCGTCCGATTACGTATATTTCCAGATCATTAAATTCAACTGAAGAAAACTATGCAACAAATGAACGAGAAATGTTAGCAATAGTATGGGCATTAGACAATCTCAGAAATTATTTATATGGAGGAAAAAAAATTAAGATTCTTACTGAAAAGAAAAAAGAACTACAATCCAACATTAAAAGAACTACAATCCAACATTATTAATGGAATCAAAATCCCCGAAAAATTTTCTCTAAGCAACAGAAATACTAATGCTAAATTAAAAAGATGGAAGGCGCGTATTGAAGAATACAACTACGAATTAATTTACAAACCAGGATGTACGAACAAAGTAGCGGGCGCACTATCAAGACTTGATCTACAACTGAAACGATCCACAGTGCAGAAGAAGAAAACACAGATCTCATACCACACTGTGAAGCACCAATAAATGTTTTTAAAAATCAACTTATATTCAGAGAAGGCAACGAAATAAGTGCATATGAAGAACCACATCCAACATACCACAGACATCATATTAACATGAAAGAAATAAATAAAGAAAATTTAATTAAAGTTCTAAAAGAAAAACTACAATCCAACATTATTAATGGAATCAAAATCCCCGAAAAATTTATTCAAACATTACAAGAAATTTATAAGCAACATTTTTCAAACTTTAAAATACGCATAACACAAAGACTTGTTGAGGACATCAGGAATGAAGAAAATAAATTAAAAATAATTTAAGAAGAACATAGAAGAGCTCACCGTAATTGTAATGAAAATAAAGAACAAATTTTGGAAAAATATTATTTTCCACAAATGATCAAGTCAATAAAAAAATATATGAAAACATGCGAAATATGTAATATCAACAAATATGATCGTCATCCTAATCAACCAGAAATGCAGGAAACTCCTATTCCAACTTATCCATCAGAAATACTACATTTGACATAATTGAGATGAAAAAAGAAAAATTAATTACTTGCATCGATAAGTTCTCAAAATTTGCAAAATTCTTTCACATAAAAGACAAATCGGTCCTACATTTAAGAGATAAAATGACAAAAATATTACATTATTTTACAGCACCAAAAACATTAGTGATGGACAATGAAAAAAGTTTCATTAGCCCAATAATAACTGATTATATAAAAACATTAGGAATTGAAATTTATTTAACACCGTCGCAAAGAAGTGAAGTAAATGGAACAGTAGAAAGAGTCCACTCAACAATTATTGAAATTGTAAGGTGCTTACAAAACGAGGACGAATATAAAGAACTAACCCTAAAAGAATTAATTAATATAGCACTAGATAGATATAATAACACTATACACTCAGTAAAAAATAAAAAACCAAGTGATATATTTTTTGGAAGACTACAAAGAATAAACTATCAAGATATGGTTGAATTTAGAAATAAAGTCAACGAAGATTTGATAGAACGAATAAGAAAAAATCAAAAATGTAAAACAACCAGAGAAAATTTAAAGAAAAATAAACCAAAAATATATCTACCAGGCGAAACAATATATGTCGAAATTAAACAAATCCAAGGAAAAAATAAACCAAAATTCAAAAAAGAAGTCGTGGCTAAGAATAATAAAGTCACTGTAACCACAGCTTCTGGAAGACGAATCCATAAAAGACAAATAAGAAATATTTAAAACTAATTATCTTTTTTTTTATTTTAGTTCAGTCCTGTGGCCTCTATCTACGTCACTTGACATACACGAATATACAACTCCTATCGTCACTATAAAACAAGGAAATGGTCAAATCATAAATGGAAATTTTAAATTAGTTCACATAATCAACTTAGCAAACTACGAAGAAATTATAATCAAAATGTTGCCAATAATCCATCAAACCAATAAAATGAGTACTATAAAGCCACAAATGTTTCATCAGTTAAACGAAATTGAAAAATTAATATCTGAATTAAAAGGAAAAAAGCCAAAAAATAATAGATCAATAAATTGGATTGGAACAGCATGGAAATGGATTGCCGGATCCCCGAAATTTTAAAAAGTCAAAATGAAATAATCGAAAAGAATAATGAACAATATAAACTAAACCGAGCTTTTATAAATACAACAAATCACATTCTTAATGAGTACAACCAAATTCTTGGACAACTAGATGAAGTTACAATTAATAATTTCCAACAAACAATATTCAATAGACTTAGTATTTTAAAAGAAGAAATAAAAGAAATAGTACGAGCAGCACAATTGGCAAAAGCTGGAATAATCAATACAAATTTATTAGATTGAGAAGAAATCCGCCGCTTACTCACAGAAATTGAAACACTACCATATTCCGAACCAATGATGACCATAAAAAATTCAACGATTTTGTATGTTATATCAATACCTAAAACAAATGGAATAGAATACAACCATATCTTAATCAGATCAACCATAAAAAATCATAAAAAAATAAACTTAGAGTATAGAGTTACTAATAAACCATAATGAAATACTTGGGATAACAGACAAATGTACATTTCTAAAAGATACCATAATCTGCAAGAATAATCAATTAAAACAAGTAAAGGAAGATCACTGTATCAACAAATTAATAAAAGGACTAAATGCGGGATGCGAATACAAATTTACTAATGATGAAATAATAGAAGCACTGAATGATAATACAATATTTTTGACTAATTTCAATGGCAATTTAAATTCAAACAATTCAAACAGATTTTTAAACGGAAGCTTTTTAATACAATATCAAAATGAAACAATACAGATAAATAACAGAATATTTACAAACAAAATAACAAGAAGAACTCAAATTATACCACCAATACTACAATCAAATCTAAGCGAAACAAGCATAAAATTGGATACAGATTATCTATTTATAAAACACAAATTATCAATAATGACAGACGCCTGCATCGTTTCTATAATTATCATATTCGTCTGTATTATTATGGTAAAAAAATTTAAAAAGAAAAAACAAAATATGATACTATTTCCAAAAGTTTTATTCCCAAATCAAAATTAATTTTCAAAATCTTCGGGACGCACATATTTAAGAAGGGAGAAGTTAACACAGTAGAAAAATATGTACGAGCATCCGGTATAAAAATAATATTCAAAAATGTTATAATTTAAATATTAGATCCAATTACACACTTTGTATAACTGTAAATTGCAAGGTCAAAATTACTTATAATTTTGTCAAATATTTTAATGTTTAAAATTCCTAATAATTTTATTAATTATTTTAATGTCTAAAATTACTTTAATTTTATCACATATTTTAATGCTCAAAATTCCTAATAATTTTATCGCATATTTAACGTCTAGAATTACTTATAATTTTTGTTGCCCATTTTAATTTTCACACAGCTTGCAATTTTATTGACTAAGCAATTTTTAAATCATATAAAAGAAAAGATTATAATTATTTAAGTCAGTCTTATTTTAGATTACAAATTGTAAAAACATAATTCTAATTGAATAAAATAAATTCTGTTTGGATAAAAATAAATTATTTTTGATTAAATAAAAATTGGACTCAACAAACATAATATTTTTATTTTTAATATAAACAAATATAAAAATATTAACTTATATATGTAGATAAAGGTCGATTTTTTTTAATAAATAAATTACGTTCCGCCTTTATTTTTCCTCACTTTTTGTTATTGGATTTTGTAAAGTTAAATATTTAAATTGAGTTTGAAATTATTATTTGAATTTTATTGTTTGAATTTCCTGATACATCTTTGCTAAACAAGTTGTAATTAGTATTTTGTCAATTACAATCTGTATTTATGTCGAATGAAAATAACAAACCAAGTAGGTTTAATAGATTTGTAGATTCCATATCGTTTATAAATAGTAGTCCATCTAATTCGGTGAGTTTTGAGGAGAGCAGGATTGTCGAAATTAATAATCGAATTTCCTCCACCACACAAATAACAGAAAAAGTACCTGATACTAGTGTAAATAAAAAGAAAGTAACTTTTAGCGATGTAGGAACACCATCTAGGAAGATGTGCGATAAAATAAAACGGGATCAAATTTATAGGTATAATACAAGGAGTAGAGCTAATTTATTGAATAATCCGTTAGAAAGGATTAGTTTTAGAAAAAGTAAGGACAATATAGAAGAAAACGCGCAAGGGGATAACGAACAAATAATGGAAAACGAATTACGACTAAACGGACCATTGACCACTGAAGCAAATGAAGGAATATTACCAAGGACGATACAAAGTAATTTTTGTAACATTCACAATACATATGATTTAAGAAATAATATGACTTTACCATTGAGCACAATATATCCCACATATTTAGCGGGAGTGCCATTATATTCAGCTGAGGGCGACAGGAGGGTTTTAGAATAACAAAGCTTCTTAGAATTAGCACAAGAAGCATACTATAGGACTGACGACATAGACAAAGGTACAGTATTGAGGCAACTAATTCGTGGAAAATTAAGAGGTAGAGCAGCGGAATTATTTCAGGACAGGACAGTATATTCGAGGAATTTAAAGAAATTTTAGAGGAAAATTTCATACCAAGGAAAGATATAGCACAATTAAAAACGGAATTGGAAGGTTGCTTCCAAACAATAGACGAGTCGGTCAATACTTTTGGCGATCGTCTAAAAAGGAAATATCATTGCTTAAAATTAGGGATTCAAAGGAAATATTTAACGGAACCAGGATCAATGTTACAGGATGCAGAAGAAACTGCACAACGAATATTTATAAGAGGACTGTGGTCGGAATCTATTAAGCAATATGTTTTGGGACAAAATTACAGGAGATTGGAGGATTTACTTCGAGGAGCCAGGTTATTTGCGGATCAATTAAAACAAATTGCACCCATAAGAACACAAAATAATAGTATGGACGGTACAATGTTCCAACAAATGTTCAACAAATATATGGCGAGGTGCCTAAATGAAAATAGAGGAGGATCAGGATTAAATAACCGTCCTCAATTAAATAATAATAATAATAATAATAGAAATAATAATAATAATAACAATAATAATAATAATAATTATAATAGAAATACCTATAATAATAATAGCAGGAATAATCAACAAAATATTAATAATAATAATAACAGAAATAATTTTAATGGAAATAATAATAGAAATAACTTTAATAATAACTTAACAACTATAATGGAAATAATAATAACAGATTTGTTAACAGAAATGGTTACAATAATAATAATAATCGCAACAATTATAATAACAGTAACAATAATAACAACAATAGTAATAATAATTATAATATGAACAATAACAACTGTAATAATAATTACAACTCCGGTACTAATAATACTATTGCAAGGCCAAGGAATAATGCATTAACTTGCTATAAATGTGGTCAACCAGGTCACATTAGCAGGGACTGTGGTATACAGAATAACAGAGTAAATCCGATAATAAATTGCACCATCTGTGGAAATAAGGGCCATTATGCAGCAAGTTGCAATGCAAAAAGATTGCCCACCACATCGGTTAACATAATACAGGAAGTTTTATGTGAATAGTGTCATGAATCAGGACACATTGGGTGGTGTGAATAAAGTAAGTTTTTGTAAGTGTTCCCTTAAATTAAGAGTTCCCTATAGTTTTGGAGTGAATAATAATTTTTACAGTTTTATCATAGCAAACCCTACACTTGATTTTTGCAATAGTATAGTGTTCCCTTCACTTTGGTGTGAATAAACTGATAAATATTAAAGGGACTGCTTAAAAAATTTAAGCAAGCTATTTAGGTCCCTTAAAAATCTTAAATTAAATAAAAATAACTAATTAATTAATAAATTAATTGCAAATATGTCGGAAGATATGTTTGAAAATATTAATGAAAATGAATATGAAGAATGGTTGGATAAAAATGCAAAAGATGCTGTTTGGGATTTTGTTGGATTGTTAAAAGGTCATGCCGTTCTTTTAAATAAGTCTGCAATATTGGTTTTTGAATTTGAATGTGAGTACAGTCCAAAGCACCAATCACGAACGGAAACTTGAATTTCGCTTGCCATTCACGCTTTTCTTCGTTCATCTGATGCACAGTTCTCGGAAATTTAATCCATAAATGAGCCCTTGAACAAATTACGAGACACACTTCCCAAGTTATTTTTGAAACTATTGTTCGGTGTATCCCTATATCATTCCCAATACCAACTTGAAAGCCTGGATCAGCCGCATCTTAAAAAAGTCTCAATTTTTTCTAGTTTTGGTATAGCAATAGCATCTCCACGAGTTTCATAATTTTCATTTCCAAGAAATTGATTCGATAACCACTACACACTTTCATACTTAAAACGGTACAAAGATTTAAATTTATCATCGTCTTCATCATCAAATCGACGCGCAACATAAACTTCACGTTTCCGATTATATACATTCATAAACTATGCCATTTTATTTTCATTTTGCCTTTAATTTTATTTATTACGGCACAAATATAAATTTACTTATTTTTTTGACACTTCAAGACTAACTACACTTAAGTGAATGCTTTTCCTAATAGGGAATACTTTATTCACACCAAATGTAGAACTCCCTTAAAGAAAACCCTTCCCTAAACAAAATACCCTAGAAGGGATCCCTTATTTTTATTCACACCACCCAATGAATTAAATGGTGCTAGGAGACAACTTGACCAAGCACAGCAGCATTTAGAATCGGGAAACAAGGAACATTATGCATCAAATTGTAATGCGCAAAGTTTGCCAATCACAATGCTTTAAACACTAAGAGAAGTTAAATGCGAATGGTGTGGAAGCCCAGCTCATACAGAATTTAATTGTGAAAAGAAACAATTGTGTCAAGTACATCAACATTTTAAGTCGGGAAACGAAGGAGGAATGACACAAAATTCCTCCAGTCATTCCTAATTAATACAAAAGGGGTAGGCTCGGAAGTATTGAAACCCAAGCCTGACGTAATCGAGACGTTACCATTAGAAATAAATAATAAAAAGGAAGTTATAGAAAGTTTAAATAACGAGTCTTTAAATAAAATAGATTTGGAGAAAATTAGGGTATAAATTACTGAAAAGTTGAAGGAAGAGTTGAAAAAAGTTTATGAGGAAACAGTTATAGACGACAATAAGGAAACTGAAAAAAAATAATGCAAATTAAAACAAAGGAAGTGATAGAAAATTTAAAAAACGTGTTTTTAAATAAAATAGATTTTGAGAAAATTAGAAAAGAAGTTACGAAGAAAGTTTATGAAGGAACAGTTATTAACGAAAAAGAAGAAACAAAAAAGGAAATTATACAAAAAACAGAGGATGAAATTACAATACAAGACCGTTCAAAGCATAGTATTTTAGAACCAAAACAGAAGTTAGATGTTCCAACTACATTAGAAAACGCAAATGAATTTGATATACCTCTTTTACAAATTATGGAAAAAATATTACTGAGAATAAATTAGGTGAAATGAAATTAAAAATTAACAATTGTTTTAAAAAAGAAAAAGAAGATGAATATGAAATTCATAAAATTAAAGTATATAATATTATTGAAGAAAATGAAGAAATTAAGAAATGAGAAATGAAATACGAAATGAAATTCGTAGTGATGAAGTTGAGGAATTTAATAATAATTGTGACAATGAAATAAACAAAGTTAATGAAAAGAATTTAATGAAACAGAATTGATTGAAAATCAGTAATTGTAAACCAATAAACACTAAAGAAGGTTTTGAAAAAAATAGTAACGAACACAAAATACCACGTCACGTATACGCAAATGTAGTTATTGTAAATAGAGTAGAGATTCTGCAAGTAAAAACCAAAACATTAAATCATAGTTTTGGAAAAACAATGTTAGAAAATTAAGAATCAATTCTAGGGTAGAAAATTAAGTTAAAAAACAAATTTTTTTCTAAAAAGTTTTTAATAGTATAAAAAAATTAATATTTAAAGTTGTATATTTAATATTGTTTAAAATGAGAAAATGAAGAATTGTTTAAAGTTTTATATTTAAAAATTGAAGGTGAAGAATGTAAAATGTATATTGATGAAGAGTTAAAGTGTAGTTGAAAGAAAAAAATTTAAATTATGAAATTATGTTTTAATATAAGAGAATAAAGAATTATGAAAATTGAGTTAAAGTTGAAAGAGTTGAAAGAATAATATATTATGAAAATATATTTAAAGTTGAAAGAATTGTTTAAAATAAAGTATTTAAAGTGAAATGTCAAACTGTCGAAAAAAAAAGAATTGAAAAATTATTGAAAAGAATTATTGAAATTAAATTGAAAATTTATTGAAACAAATTGTTAAAATGTATAAATATAATATAAAAAAAATGTTTTAGGGAAACGACCGAGCCTAATCTCTTAAAGATAGGTGAAATTTCTTAACCAATTGTTAAGAGTGTATAATTCGGTTTTTAAAAAAAGAATATAATATTTTTTTAGTATTTAAGTTAAGTCAGAAAAATAATGATAAGGAACCATGAGACAATCAATTAAAACAATATTTTTCGGAATTTAAATTTTGTTCCCTTGAAGGTGATGTTCTCTTCAAGAACAACCCCTTCAAGTTTCTTAAAAGGAGAGGAATGTTATGTGTAAAAATACACATAACTATAATTTAAGAAAAATCCCGATATAAAACATAAAAATTTGGTAATACATATTTTATATGCAAATATTTATGCAAACTAAAAAGTTTAAAATACAAATTATAATAAATTATAAAAAACTGAAGAAACTGCACAACGAAGATTTATAAGAGGACTGCGGTCGGAATCTATTAAGCAATATGTTTTGGGACAAAATTACAGGAGATTGGAGGATTTACTTCGAGGAGCCAGGTTATTTGCGGATCAATTAAAACAAATTGCACCCATAAGAACACTAAATAATAGTATGGACGGTACAATGTTCCAACAAATGTTCAACAAATATATGGCGATGTGCTAAATGAAAATAGAGGAGGATCAGGATTAAATAACCGTCCTCAATTAAATTATAATAATAATAATAATAATAGAAATAATAATAATAATAACAATAATAATAATAATTATAATAGAAATACCTATAATAATAAAAGCAGGAATAATCAACAAAATATTAATAATAATAATAACAGAAATAATTTTAATGGAAATAATAACAGAAATAACTTTAATAATAACTTTAACAACTATAATAAAAATAATAATAACAGATTTGTTAACAGAAATGGTTACAATAATAATAATAATCGAAACAATTATAATATCAACAATTGTAATAATAATTACAATAATATCAACAATTGTAATAATAATTATAATATGAACAATAACAACGGTAATAATAATTACAACTCCGGTACTAATAATACTATTGCAAGGCCAAGGAATAATGCGTTAACTTGCTATAAATGTGGTCAACCAGGTCACATTAGCAGGGACTGTGGTATACAGAATAACAGAGTAAATCCGATAATAAATTGCACCATCTGTGGAAATAAGGGCCATTATGCAGCAAGTTGCAATGCAAAAAGATTGCCCACCACATCGGTTAACATAATACAGGAAGTTTTATGTGAATGGTGTCATGAATCAGGACACATTCCCACCAATACAATAATAATAACCGGAATTATAATAATTATAACAATAATAATAATAATAGACCGCATACACAAAAACAAAATATAAAGGAAGAAATAGACAAAATGTTAAAAAATAAAATAGCTGAACCATAAGTTTCGGCTTGGAATTCACCTGTACTAATTGTATCAAAGAAAAAAGATCCTGTCACAGGATTACAGAAATTTTGAATGGTCATTGACAATCGGAAAGTTAACGATATTATAGAAGATGATAAATTTCCACTACCAAATATCACAGATATATATGATATGGTAGGTGGTGCAACATATTTTTCGACTATAGATCTTATTCAGGGATGTTACCAAATGGAACTAGACAAACGCAGTAGACCATGTACCGCAATTTCAACTGAAAACAGACATTATCAATTAACACGTTTGCCAATGGGTTTGAAAATTTCACCCAGTGCATTTTCACGAATGATGTCAGTAGCAATGTCAGGTTTAACATATTCAAGATGTTTTGTATATTTAGACGATTTGATAATTTTTGGAAATAGTTTAGAATCGCATAATAAAAATTTAATAGAAGTTTTAGGGATGTAAAACGACTTAAGGATGTAAATTTAAAAATTCATCCTGGTAAATGTAGTTTTCTGAGAAAAGAAGTACTATATTTAGGCCACATTATTTCGGAGAAAGGCATTTTGCCTGATCCATCAAAATCAAACGCAATTAAAAATTTTTCACAACCAAGCAGTGCAGACGAAGTTCGGAGATTTGTTGCATTTGCAAATTATTATAGAAAATTTATTCCAAATTTCGCTTCAATAACTATTCCACTAAATAAATTATTAAAAAAAGATGCTAAATTTAATTTTACTAAGCATTGTATAGAAGCTTTTGAAACTATAAAAGAAATTTTAATAAGTCCAAAAATTTTACAATTTCCAAATTTTGACGAAGAATTTAATTTGCGAACTGACGCATCAGGGTTTGCTCTAGGAGCAGTTCTTTCTAATAATGATAATAGACCAATAGCATATGCTAGTAAAACTTTAAATAATGTTGAGAAAAATTATAGTACAATAGAAAAAAAATTATTAGCCATAGTATGGGCTATTAAAAATTATCGACCATATCTTTTCGGAAGACGATTTAAAATTTTAACTGATCATAGACCATTAGTCTATTTATTTTCATTAAGAGAACCTTCGTCTAGATTAACTAAATTTAGACTTTTACTGGAAGAATATAATTTTTATGTCGAATATTCACCAGGAAAATAAAATTGCACAGCAGATGCATTAAGTAGAGTAAAAATTACATCTGACGATTTAAAAATTTTAGTTATAGCAGTAACGACTAGATCGAAAAAAAAACAAATGAGGAACAAATTGACACGCCAAAAGAAACGGAAGAACAAATTATAAAAGAATTATTACAACAACCACCAGAATGGTTAAAACTAGTTATGTTAAAAATAGTATATAGTTTTGATGAAGAAATAAGTAAATTAAAAAATCAACAGGATATTATATTGGGTCCAAATAAAATATTAGCTTACATTCCAAAAAGGAATTGTATTATAATGATTAGACCAAAAGATAGCACTACAGACCAATCCGTGATATTCGGCAGATTGTTATGGAGGGACGTGCAGAAAATCACTGGTCCATTAAAATTGAAAAAATTATAAATTACGAAGGGAGAGTTATTAAAATTATCAGACGGCAAAATAATATTAATAATATAAACAAAAAATTGAATGAAATATTTAAAAATACTAATATAAAAGTGCACATAATGAAAGAATTGATAAGGATTACTGACCCAGGGATGAAAAAACTATTACTTAACGATTATCATATATTACCAACTAATGGACATGCAGGAATAAATCGTATTATTAAAAATATAAAATGCAAATATTTCTGGATAGGAATGCAGGAAGATATCACAACATTTGTAAAACATTGCGAATCTTGTCAAAGAAATAAACATATAAATATGAAAAGACAACCAATGATTATAACATCAACAAGTGAGAGAATTTTCATAAATCTTGTAGCCCCATTAGATGAATCAACAGAGGGTTATATACTGTAGCAAAAGGACTCGTAGAACACTTCATATTAAAATATGGTGTTCAAAAGAAAATAGTTCCCGATCAAGGAACGGAATTTATGAGTCATGTTTTTAAGGACATGTGTAAAATGTTAAAGTAACTAAAAACCATACAGATTGGGATAAATGGTTGTCATACTACACATTCTGTTATAATACATCAGTACATTCAGAAACAGAATATACACTATACGAATTAATATACGGAAAGCAATGTCAACTACCTTCAAGTATAATAAGAAATGTATAGCCAGTGTACAATTATGAAGATTTTATAATAGATTTAAAAAATAAATTACAAATAGCACATAGAGATGCTAGGCAAACATTACTTAAAAAGAAACAGGATAGAAAAACTAGGTATGATAAAGATTTAATAGTTAAAGATAGTAACTATGAAGTAGGTAGTTTAGTTTTATTAAGAAATGAAAATAGGAAGAAATTAGATCCAATATACATTGGACCATACCAAGTTATAAGTAGCACAGCAGTTAACTGCGAAATAAAAACGGAAAATAAGAAAATGATAGTACATAAAAATAGATTAAAACCATATTACGTATATCTAGCAATAGTTTTAGAAAATTAAAAATTTATTAAAGGGGAAGGCGACGCCTTGAAACGTGAAAAAATATAAAATAAATTAATAAGTAGAATAAACTAGATCATTTAATACTAATAATAAATAGATAATAAATATAGTTAAGATAAGCTAAATAAATTTTTGGTAAATTTTCTTAAACATATTGATAATAAATACAATAGTAAATAAAATAAAACAACGGATAAATAAGGTAATAAAACAAAATAATTTAACAATGAAATAATTCAATAAAATTTTTGAGAAAAAAAAAGTTGAATAAATATATATATAAAATATGAAAATTATAAAATTACAAAAAGAATTTATATCTAGGAGACAGTTGGAAAGAAGGAAACTTTTTTACCATAAGATTCCTCCTTTTCCGCTGGGAAGGGTGGTGTGAAAGAGTTAGAAATCTCCCACACTATATTACATTATAAAATAAAAAAAGAATGTTATTCTTATTAATATAAAATAATTGTAAACATAAAAGTAAAAGAAAATACTTTATATATTGCGTAAGGTTAGTTAAATTAAATATATTGTAAACAGGAAATATTTATATTCAAAATATAAGTAATAAATTAATTAAAACACGTGCTATATGCATAAATATATATATGAAATTAGGTGTAAATATATATATTTATGTATATGCAATTTAAGGGTAAATAACTTTATAATAAATAATAATAAAATATTGAATATTTCCACATAAGTATATTTTTGCTGAAATAGCAAAATAACCATTAGCCATAAGAATTAATGTAATTTTAGGGTATAAAAGAAATGGTTTTTTTAATAAAGAAATTACTTCAACTTGAAACTTTGAGTGTTAACTTATAACCTTATATCGGCTACCCGCTAAATTAAGAGTTATTTCTAAACTTTAAATATATCAATAAGAAGTCCACTGAACAACATCGGCTTTTGCTAAGTTGCCATAACATTCGGCCTGACGGTTAGTGTTTCCAGTGAGATTTCGTGAAGTCTGTTGTGTAAGGGACGCAAGACTTTACAATTGGCTTGACCCCTGATACCTAATTGATTCAAAAAAAGTAAGCAATTGTTCAAAATCTACCGTATCAAACGCTTTTTTTAGATCCACAAAAATAGCTGATGCTACATAATTACCACGATCCAATTCACTATTAATATATTCCATTGCATCTTGTGTTATACATGCAGTATTGCTTTGTTTTTTAAATCCATATTAATAAATGCTATAATCCTTGTGTGTAAGACCCTATCATAAATTTTACTAAATACACTCAACAGAGCAATTGGTCTATAGTTCTTCGGATCTGATCTATCACCACCTTTAAAAATTGGCACAACACAGGCAGTTTTTATACATTCCGGGAAAACATCACTATTTAAATATTTATTAATAATGGATGCAATAATGGGTGCAGTACAATCTTTGATTAGTTTTATATCAATTGAAATTATACCATCCGGACCTGGAGCACCATTTGGTTTTAGGTTATCAATAATATTCAATATTTCATTTGTATTAGTAGGTTTTATATTGATCTGGAATAATTTGTATTATTAACAGACCGGACGACTGTTTTTTAATTTATCTTTTAATTTTGCGGCTAGAGTAGGAGCAGCTTTAACAAAATGATGGTTTAAAGTTTCACATATTTCTTTTAAATTGTTAACAACCTTATTGTCAACAGTTAAATGTGTTATGGAGTCTGCTACTGTGGAAGTATCTTTATTTCTAATAGTTTCATTGATTACTTTCCAGATTTTCTTTGGATCATTTTTAGCACTTTCCATCTTTTCCTCAACCATTTTTGTTTTCAATTTCTTAATTTCATTTTTTGGTTGTACTTTGTTTTAAGCGTAATATTAAGTGGTTGTGTTTTAAGTTTTTTGTAATACTTATTTCTAATTTCTATTTTGTTTAGAAGATCTGGTGTAATCCAATTATTATCTCTTGTTCTTATTGTTTTTGTATGTGTAGAATTCATCTTAGCTTTTGTAATAATCTCTATTAATTTTTCAAAGTCTAAGTCTACTTCTTGAATATTATTAAGTTCCTGTAGAACCAAAGATCTAAATTTATGTTTATCATATATATTAATGTTCTTTTTTGTCATATTAATTTTTGTACGAATGTTAAACGTACAGTCCGTTACTATAACTTTATGATCAAGTCTATGCAAATCATGTAAAGAGTTATTACAGGTATCAAAATTAACATTTGATATAATATGATGAACGATGCTGGAGCTGGAAGCTGTAACTCTTGTCGCGTTATTATTACACAGATTATTCATAATTTGCATGTTACATAACTCCAATATTTCTTTGTAATTAATTACATCATCATTATTATCCAGAAGGTTAATATTGGTGTCAGATATTACAAAAATATTTTTATTATTGACTAAAAAATTTTCATAAGATTCAAGAAAAGATATGTTGTGTTGGTCCGGCGCCTTGTAATAAGTTGCTAAAGTTAACTTAGGACTTATGTCCAGTAAGGTGATTGAAATTGCATTATAATTTATTTCTTGCATAAAATAGAAATTGCATTATAATTTAATTTTCTTCAATGGTGTTAGTAATAAACTTTATATTTTCTTTTACAAATATGGCTGTACCACCGCCTCTGTTAGGAGATATAGAAGATATATGGATAAGACATAAATATAAAAATTTGAAGCCACGCTGGGTATAGTTGTCTCTTTTTTTGCTAGGCGAATTGTCAAAATATAAAAATGAGAAATTACGGGCGGATTAGGTTTTATTTTTAACTCGGACACCAATTTTTATTTCTTAATATTTTGCATGTAAATTATATTTAGAGGTAAAATTGGGTAAAATAATAAAATTTAAGTAGATAAAGAAAATTAATATTTTATTACCTGAAATTATAATTATATTAATCAAAGAAGTAAAATAGAGGTATAATAATTGGCAATTATACCTCTATTTTACTTCTTTGATTAATATAATTATTATCCTATAACTTTTTATTGCTTGAATGATAATTATATTTTACTACGTCCTGAAATAATTGGTACCCAATCTGAAGTAGTTATTGCCTCAATCCATATATTTTTCATTTCTAAATTAATTTGAAATCTAAAATACACAAAATAGTATTTTTATTTTTATAACCGGGACACACCGGACCGAAAACTCAGTTTTCGTGTTTTCAAAGTTCAAAAATGGAAATTCATAAGGTTTTAGTACAGTTTTCAGGAATAAATTGAAAACACGAAACCTACAAATTTTTAAGGTTTTCACGAAAATATATTTTAGCGCCATCTATGAAAAATAGAAGATATGTATTTTTGAAGTAGGCATAGCTAAGTTTCCATACAAAAGCCATTTTTGTGAAAAATAAAAAAAAAATCGAAAATTTTTTAAAAAAAAGAAGAAAAATTAAATTTTATTAAATAATTTTTAATATAATTAAATCAAAATTTGACATTAAAAACAAATCATTACTGTTTTAGAATTTTTTGGTTTTTACGTAGAGTTGTTTAAATAAACAATTTTCATAATTTGACATTCGAAAACGAAATCGCGCTCCATTTTTGGTGTGTCACTATAAAAGTTTTTAGATCTAGTTTTCGCGAAAACTTAGGTTTTCAATTTTGGTGTGTCCCGGGTATTATTCTATTTTATTTCTGAGGCTATAAAATAAAATAAAAGAGCCAGCCCTGGAATTCTTAAATCAGCTGACATTAGTGTATTATGACACAAAATTTTGAATAAAAATAAAGTTGTAAAATTATTAAATAAAATCATTAATTTATATAATTATTTTAATCTTATTTAATGTAAATAATTAGTTATTTTAATAAAACTAGTAAAAAAATTAAGTAAATAACATACTTATGCAAAGAAACCGGGTTTTTAATTCACAAATTGTTTTTTTAAATAACTTTTTAAAAACACAACATTCACTTCAAATATTTGTCAAATAATAATTTGACACTTGTTCGAGCAAAAGGAAAGAGAACTACCAAAATCGTGGCTTCATAAACAATTTTTTCAATATACAAATTTTTAGTTTTAGTTTAGGTATATTATCAAAGAGTGCTGACAAGTGTAACTCTTATATTGAAGGTATGAATGAAAACTATAAAATAAACAATGATTCACTAATTGATAAAGTTAAGTTTCAATTAGACAATATAAATTCATATTTAAAAAAATTAAAAATAATCTCGGACAGTAATGTACATATTTTATAATCATCGCTAGACAAAAATTTATCTGAAATCTGTGAGAACTTTCACAATGTATTTGATGTATTGGCTAAACTGAAAACCAATGATAATATGTTAGCGATTAAATCTCAAATTGATTTTTAGGACTTGTTAGGACTGCTAAATTAAGTGTCACTGATGCCATAGAAGAAATTAAATGCATGAGTTCAAATATTTTCAAACGCGATGTAATTTATGACAGACGTTCATCTATATTTGACGAAATCATTAATTGTGATAATGATGACGATATTATTAATAATATAGTATATATATATGTCAATACACCAGTCTCTACGCCCTCAGAATTAACACTAGTGTTGTGTGATATATTTATATATAATATTTATTGTTTGGCCAGTTCCTTTAACTTGTGCCAATTTATAATATATTATTATATATATTAAAATATCATGGGAGCGTAATCTTCAATAGAGTCCAAATATAATTAACTCGAATATTTCGTTTGACTATATATCTGTCAGACTATACGGAGTTCACTGAAAGTAATAGCCGTCAGGCCGAATACTACAACAACTTAGCTAAACAGCCGAGGTTGCTCAGTGGATCTCTTCAAGGATTTCTTTTTTAGCGAGTAGCATATGTAATGAAACACTTGAAAGTTTTATTATTATTTGTTCGAAGTAAACTTTATTTATTACAAGCCTATGGTTAATATTTTAGCTTCATACAGAACCTTTAATTCTGAAAGCTGTTAAACCAAAGCTGAATCAATTTCGACTCCCTGAATTACCAAAAAAACCAACGTATTTATTAAATATTAATTTGCCGGCCTTTGTTTACATAAAAAATGTAAACAACTTTGATTTACTAATAACATAATTAATTTATGATTGAGTAATTGCACTCAATATTAATTATTATTAATTGTTTGTTTTCATACCCAAAATTGCATAGTCGACAAAATTGCGCACTAAGCATTATTAAATTATTGATACAATTTAATAATACAAATTTAACTAGAACAATATTTTATATTTGAATAAATATTGTTCTTGTTACGCAATGCGAAAAGCAAATATTTTATGGTACAAACAATTAGTTATCGTTTATTACAAAGACGGTGTTTTTATTCCACAACACCTCCCCCTGTGAAGTACAAAAAATGGATACATTTTTTGAATGTTGGGCAATTCAGAGTTGTTCAATTTATTCAGTTTTTTTTTTACAATTTTTTAATCTTATTTTCTATACATTTTATTTTCATATATATTTTTTTTTCACAATTTTTAATATACAAATTTTTTTTAAAATAGGTATAATTTTATATATACCTTTTATATATCAATTTTTTTTCTTCTTATACAATTCAAATAATTTATCTTCCTTTATAAATTTATTCTTTTACATACATTATTTCATTAGTTTCTTTTACTTTATTTATTTTTATATTTTAACAATATTTTATTTCCAACTTTTAACTTTATTAAACATTTGTCAATTTTATATACATTTCAATTCCTTTTCAACTTTATTTTAATACATTTTTTCTTCAATACATTTATATTTATTTTCCTTTTATTCTTTCTTTAAACATTTTGTTTTAAAAACCGAATTATGCACTCTTAACAATTGGTTAAGAAAATTCACCTATCTTTAAGAGATTAGGCTCGGTCGTTTCCCTAAAACATTTTTTTATTTTTTAATTCAATTTTTATACTTTTTTCAAATAACTTTTTAATTCCTTTTACAACAATTTTACATTTAATTTCAACAATTGTTTTAATTAAATTTTCATAACCATGTTGCATTTAATTTTAATAATTTTATATCTCAATTCTACATTTCAATTTTAATCATTTTACAATTCATTCAACTTTAACTCAATTTTCATAATTTCTTTTAATATTAAACAATATTTTCCAATACAACATTAATATACAATTTACGTTTTTAATCTTCAACTTTATACAATATTTATTTTTTAAAACATCAATACATATACGTTTTACATTTTTTCATCTTTGAATAATACTTTATTTTTTCATTTTTTAAAGAACTTTACTTGGAATTCTTTTACATAAAACAATATTAAATATTTCTTCATTTTTAAATATCAATTTTAAATATTTTCATAATAATTTTTTTTTTTTATATAATTTACAAAACAACTTTATTATTTTCAATCATTATTTATTTAATATTAACTTTAATAATCTTCTACTTCCTTCCCCTTTTATCCTTTTTTTTTATATTTATTTACTCCCCCTTTTTTTTTTTTTATTAATTCTAACAATTATTTTTATTCTAAAAAATTTTTTTTTTATACTTTTTTATTTTTATTTTATATATTACAATTTCCTATATATATAATTTTCTATATTATTAAATTTATTTTATTATTTCCTCTACTTTAAATATATCCATTAAATACATCCATTTTCTTTCATTTAAACTTCTTAATTTAATTTAATTCAGTATAAATGTATGCGAATTTAAATTTAGATTATTTTAATAACTTTCAACTATATATATATGTATATATATTTTTTACAAGTGCATTTTTTTTTTTTTTTTTTTAATAAAACTCTACTTCGTTTTTTTAACTGAATGGGCTTGTTAATTATTATTCGCGAAAAGTTAGAGCAGGTAGTTTTCTAGGTTTAGAGTTTTTTGAATTATGTTGTGTAGGTTTTATTTTATTAGTAGAGAGTTCTAGTGCTCTGTTAGTGGATAGGGTGTGAGATGGCAGGTGAGGTTTTATTGTTTGTTTTTCGTTTTTATTTGTTTGTTGGAAATTTTGGATTTCCGGCTTGTTGTCTTGTGATTTCGTCAAGTTTATTTCTATGTGCTTCCAGGATGTTTGTCCCTGTTTTCTTCTTTCGAGCTTCCAGGATGTTTGTCCCTGTTTTCTTCTTTCGATTTTTTAGACATAATCGCAATACGATTATAATAACCAATATTATACATATGAAAGTAGTGAAACCTAATGTTCCTATAAGCCATCTTTCTTTGATTACTCCTTGTCGTTCCTTTTCTGTGCGTTTGCGTTCGTTCTCGATGTCTAATTTTAATTGTTCTAAACCCCTTCCCCTTTTCCTAAATTCTTCCGCTAATGTCTTTGGATCCGTAAGTTTAATACCTGTTGTTAAATTATGTTGAGTTGTAAAGTTTAATAATATGGGGTTCATTTCACCCAGTAGTGATATGGCTGGTGGAACCCAAATTCCGTCGTTAGTTTCGTCTATAGTTCGTTCGAAAATTTTATGAAAGGGAATTTCTAGAATTCCTAATATATATACGCAATTTCCTTTTAGTTTTAAAATACCTACTCCAGTTAACTTTATTTTTGTTGTAATAGGATTGCAATAGCTTACTAATTCCTGATTGCTATTGAACATGTAAATCCAACTATTTGTGGAGTGCATGGGTATTAATTGATTGGTTAAATCCGATATTATTTTAATATTACAATTTTTATATTTTGTTTCAGGGTCCTTTTCCTGGTGTTGGAAAATTTCTAACACACAGTTATTAGGTGGCGCCTGTAACAACTTTGGTTGTGTTTGTTTACACATTATAAATTTATTTATCCCTGATTCACCTACTGAGACACAATTTTCGTTAAATTCTTGATTTGAAAAATGTAAATAATGACCCCAGTCACTTTTTCCTAAATAGTCCCATTCTAGAGTTACCATTGTAAAATGATGATTTTCTAATGGAATAGGTAGTGGATATAATTTAAAAATCTGAAATTGCTCCTTTTCTAGCCAAGGTATAATAATTCTAATCCTAACTTGTCCGTCTTGTTGTAAAGTTTCTATAATTGTTATTTGATTCAAAACTTGTATGGAATGTAATGCGTCATGACACATACCTTCTGTAATATTGTAAACTAAATGAGATAAAACTGTTGAGTCCAGAATTGCTGGGTGCAATTTGTGATTTTGTAATGCGTTTATTACTTCCCCTTGCTCTCTTATCAGATTTTGTACTTCGTTGAATTTATTCTGTGCCATTGCTATGGCTTGGTCCATTTCTAACTGGTATGTATTTGTTTTACCCTTCGTGAGAAAAAATGGTTTGTTTTGTAATTTCTTTGCGTATTTATTTAAATTTTTAAGCCACCAATTACAGTTTTGGTCCTGCTTAACTTTCCTCTAGAAATAAATAAAGAATCCTCTAGAAATAAATTTCTGTCCCAGATCGGACGTTCAACACACACATTTAGATTCTATTCGAGAAGACACTGATAGTTCTGTTATTGTTAGCCAATCGAATAGTAATAATATTCTTATAGTAACGGCAGCTGTTTACAGTCCAGTCCCTTCGCCTTCAAAATTAAGGAAAATTCCTCTTACATCTGAGTTAATACGAGAAACCGGACCTGAGCCAACAATAACGCCCGAAATCATCACAAGAATTACGCAAGCTCCAATTCAATCCATCCCTGTCAATATAATCAATAAATTTGGTGTTAATTGGACTAAAACAGAATGGAAAAATAGACTTAATAAATTAGATAAATCAAGTTATAACATCAATCAACATTGTGAAGTATCTATTTTCCACGTTAAAGGAGACAATATCTTTTTAAGTCAATCAGCATTATTAAAATACATTAAAGAAGCACTACACATAGAAGTAATCTCGTGTTCTCAACTACGACCTAAATCTAAGAAGTTAAGATCTGGCAAAAAAAATAGATCTGTTTTTTGGGGTAGAATCTAGCCTACATTATTTTATTTAATAAAATGAATAAAACTATAATTGTTTTTTTAGTCCACTTATTATTTATTATTCTAATTTATCTATTTATTGTTTTATTTAACTATTTAATTAATTTATTTTCTATTTAATTAATTTATAAAAATACTTTTTAATTTAAATTTAAGTTTTAAAATAATTTACTTTAAGTTTAAATATTCGCTTTTTAACTTTTGATTTTATATCTCAAGCACAACTTAATCGGATCAAAGATCGTAATCGATTGATTTAATCTAAATTATCTTCTTATCATTACGCTCAATTACTTAATTGAATTGCATTGCAAATCAATTAATGAGTGAAGTTAATTTTGATTGGTAATTGGGATCGTACGATTTTACTTTGAAAAGAAGCCTTTATATTTAGTTTGAAATTTATTGAAATTAAGTTAATTGTTGCTAACCAAAATATTAATTTCTATGTTTGTGTGCGAAGCGTCACTACATCACCCTCCTCCGAGTGAAACGTTATATATGTTTATGTAATTTTATTTTCTGAACTCGATTTTTCGTTTATTATCCAAACGCATGGTGGAATGAACGATATTCGTATGTACGGCAGCAATACCAAAAGCCGGTTTAAGTCGGTCTTTGGGTACTGAAATATCTTTATTTTTTATGGATAGTACATAGAATTTACGTAGTCGACGAATGATGCGGTACGGCCCGTCATACGTAGGTGATAATGACGGTTTAATTTTATCGTTTCGAACGAATACAAACTCGCACGATGCTAAATATTTAGGAATGAAAATATTGTTCTGTTCTGTTTGTCGCGTTGGAGTGGGAATTAAATTTTTCATTGTCTCACGGAGTTTGATGATGAGAGAGTTATGGTCAGTGGACTCGGTTTTGGTGCTTACAAAAAATTCTCCGGGTAATTTTAGGGTGTGGCCGTATACTAATTCTGCCGGGGAGCACGGAGTAGTTCGGGTTCCAAACCCCCCAGGAAGTTTCGTTAACACCTGGAACAATTTTGCTTCGAATTGTGTTCCTTGGTCAGTCGTTACTGTTGCGGGAATTCCGAATCTCGATATGTAATTTGTTACGAACGCTTTGGCGACTGTGGCGGCGGTAATGTCAGGAATTGCGTATGCTTCCGGCCATCTTGTGAAACGATCGACAATTGTTAAAATGTATGAATTTCCATTGGAAACTGGAAATGGTCCTACTAGATCCATGTTGATGTGTTCAAAACGTCCTGTTGGAACATTAAAAGTTCCGTGTGCTGATTTTGTATAACGTTGAATCTTGGACTTTTGACAAGAAATGCCATTCTTGGTCCAAAGATTCGTGTCACGGTTAATATTTGGCCAAAAATACCTGGATGCAATTAATTTTCTGGTTGCACGAATTCCAGGATGAGCCAAGTTGTGTAAAGTATTGAAAACAGAACGACGTAGAGAACTAGGAATGTACGGTCTATTCTTCACTGTCGATGTTTCACAATACAGCTCTAAATCCGGCAATTTAACAGTTTCGAGCTTCCAGGATGCTTTGTTTTTACTAAGTAACCCAATCAATTCCTGGTAAAACTTTTTGAGTTTGTGCGATCTTTTTCAAATAGAAATGATCAAACTCGACGGTAAAAATTTCCGAAAAACGCGACAAACTATCTGCGACTACGTTTTCTTTTCCGGCAATGTGCCGAATGTCGGTCGAAAACTGCGCAATGTAGTCAAGATGACGCGTTTGTCGAGGATTTCTTTCGGTTTTCGAGCAGATTGCATTGACCAATGGCTTGTGATCTGTAAAAATGGTGAATTCGCGAGCCTCTACCGCGTATCGAAAATGCTTGATCGACATGTATATCGCGAGTAGTTCGCGATCAAATGCGGAGTATTTTTTTTCCGATGGTGAAAGTTTTCGCGAAAAAAATGCGAGCGGTTGCCAGCCTCGTTCTGTGGGCTGTTGAAGTACTGCACCTAACGCGATGTCTGAAGCGTCGGTCGAAATGATGTATCTTCCGTTCGGCTGCGGATGCGCTAGCATTGTTGCGTCGGCTAATGCGCTTTTAACCTTTTGGAATGTAGAGTTCAATTCCTCTGGCCACGTTAGACTTTTGTTTTTCGATTTTGTTTTTAAAATTTCCGTATGCGGAATGGGGTACCGTCGGGAATTGTGGCTGCGTTCAACCGACGGCAGTCGCCGCATGGACGCCAATCCGTATTGTTTTTCTTGCGTACCATATGTAACGCAGATGATACCGAAGAAAACGATGGTTGACAAATTCCCATTTCGACCATTAGGTCGAACTCTTTTTTCGCTGCGTCGTGCCTTGCCGGATCTAATCTGCGGGGTTTGGAAAATGGGAGCTGGTCTTTAGTGACTACGTGATGAACCACTGAATGACGTACTTCCTTGAAATAGTTCGGCGCTTGCGTCAGATCCGGAAATCGCGATAAAATTGCCGAATATTCATTTTTTAGGTAGCAGAGTTTTGGCGTTGGCGTCTTTGACGTAATAGTAAGTGTACTAATTGCCAAACTCGTATGCGGATCAATGATTTTTTTATTTTTGAGATCTACGATCAAGCCGTATTTCTTAAGAAAATCAGCACCTATTATCGCTCTATCTATATCAGCCAAGAGAAATTCGTGAACAAAATTTCTTCTCAGTCCGAGGTTAAGTTTTAACATTTTCGTTCCGAACGTGTTTATAACAGATCCGTTTGCAGCGGATAGTGAAACGTCGGAATTATATGTTGTCGATTTGTTTTTGCATGGTAAGACTGACAAGTCAGCGCCCGTGTCAATTAGGAATATAATATTGTTCGTATCATCACGGACGAAAAGGCAGCTGTTAAATTTGGTTGCACCACTAGCCGCGATATGTGGTGCACCAATTAGTTTGGGGTCTTGTTGTCTGGTTTGGGAGCGCACCGACATTTCGTTGATTTATCCCGAAACGTCTATGATACCAGCACTGTGTTTGCGACGTAGATGTAGCGGAAGGAGATCGAAATCTGGTATGTCGACTTGAGCTGCGTTTTCTAAACGAGCTTCTTTCCCGTCTCGGTCTAAAATTTTTGTTAGAAACGTCTAGTTTTGCGATCATTGCTTCGATCCGAGATAAACGCGCGTTAACATCTGAATGACCTGTGTCATGCGATGCGGAATCGTTAACATTCGTGTTTGTTCCTGCGATTGCGAAAACGCTAGCATTTTGCTGTGCTTCAAAAATTTTATCAGCTATTTCAGCTAATTCGTTAAGCGGTTATTAGCTGAACTGCTGCTAACGCGACGTGTATTATTAGCGGCAATTTCCGAAGCCAAAGATTTTTAATTATGGAGTCGCTGAAAGTCTGACCTGCCATTTGCCTCATCGATCGGAGTAATACTGAAGGACTTCTATCGCCGATATCTGTTTTCACGATCAACGTTTCTAATCGTTAAGTTTCGGATATGGAATGTCTTTTTATCAACGCGGATTTAACGCTTTCGTAACGATCTTTGTCGGGCGGATTTGACAAAATGTCGATAATGGAATCGCATGATTCAGGTGGCAGCGCGACGATAGTGAGACAATATTTTGTATCCTCGTTTGTGATACGATACGCCTGAAATTGTGCTTCTGCCTGAATGAACCAAGTTGCCGGGTTTGCTGGCCAAAACGGTGGCAATCGGACGCGTACAGAATCTATTTTACCGCTCAAATTGTCTTTGTCAGAAATCGAGTTGTCTATACTCATCGTATTGTAAATTCGGTTCAATTCAAAATTAAAAAAAAAATGGAAAAGAAAATCGATAATTTTGAAACAAATTAACTGAATAATATTGTGACGTTTATTGCAGTGATTAATAAACCAAATGATATTAAAGTTCAGAAAATAAATTTCTATTAATTTCAAATCTAAAATTTATACAAAAAAAATTATATACGTAATTTTTTAAAACCTCTTTCCAAATTGAAAAATCGTATATAATTTCTGGACGACCCCAAAATGTATTTTATTGAGCAAAATAAATAATGAGCGAAGTGTGTGTGTGTGAAATAAAATCAAAAATTTTGAGAGTGAAAAGAAAGTGCTATTTACAAAAAAAAAAAGTTATTTTATGATTGATTAAATTTTTATATAACAGTATTATTGCATGTAATAATTGCGTGCGATAATTTTCGCTATGCAAGATTGAATGCAATATTTTCAACAAAAAAAAATTATATGTATTATATATTTTGTATGATATAAAATTATTTTATATGTATGAACAAAATATTGTGTAATATAATTATTTTCAAATGATTTTTTATTATTTATACTTTTAATTTTAAAAAAATTTTAGCCAACTATATAATGTTATATTGAATTAAAAATTTGTAAATCCTTTGTGTTTGAAAAAAAAAATTAATTTAAGATTTTAATCTAAGATTTTAATTAATTTAATAGTTTTATTAGTTTTAAGATTTTAATCAAGAATTTTGAATTTGGACTTTTTTAATATTTATACAATATAAAAAAAATTTTATTTTAATCAAATATTGTGTCCAAAAAAAATATATGTATATAAAAATTTATAAATGTTACTTGGAAAATTATTCTGATCTATTGCGAAAATGATGAATCGATAAAGATAATACTGGACTGATGAATATGATGCCAATGCTGAATTTTTAATTGTTGATGATGTTGTTGACGATGGACTAATAATACTGCCGATGATGATACGATATGTTGAAAATTTAGAAGATTTTTCTTAATGCAATCGGAAGATTGTGGATCTTCGTAAAATTTTCTGTTAATTTTTCAAAATTAACTTTTGGAATTTTAGTTCGTTTAATTTTAACACCTTTTTAACAATAGAATAAATTGTGAAATGTTGAATTTTATTTGTTATTTTTAACTGTGAATATATCACACCATGATTTTTAAACAGTATTAAATTTATATTAAATTTGTCACCTTTTTGTTAAGAAAGATAATATAATCTTGCTACTAAATATATTTTATTGTATAAAACAAATTTGTTTTATTGTAGTTCCAAAAATTCTAATAATTTTAATGGTTTTTTTTTTACTAATTTCACTATTTTTAAAAAAAATATAATTTTATGTGTTTTCTGTTTTTAAACTCGGGGTCACCAATTGTAGGATACACCTGTTTTTTTGGGTACAATCTAGCCTGACTCCCGGGCTAGCCTACATTAATTTATTTAATAAAATGAATAAAACTATAATTGTTTTTTTAGTCCACTTATTATTTATTATTCTAATTTATCTATTTATTGTTTTATTTAACTATTTAATTAATTTATTTTCTATTTAATTAATTTATAAAAAAACTTTTTAATTTAAATTTAAGTTTTAAAATAATTTACTTTAAGTTTAAATATTCGCTTTTTAACTTTTGATTTTATATCTCAAGCACAACTTAATCGGATCAAAGATCGTAATCGATTGATTTAATCTAAATTATCTTCTTATCATTACGCTCAATTACTTAATTGAATTGCATTGTAAATCAATTAATGAGTGAAGTTAATTTTGATTGGTAATTGGGATCGTACGATTTTACTTTGGAAAGAAGCCTTTATATTTAGTTTGAAATTTATTGAAATTAAGTTAATTGTTGGTAACCAAAATATTAATTTCTATGTTTGTGTGCGAAGCGTCACTACAGATCGCTCAAAATTCAGCTTCCTTCTAAATATTCGTGGTTATTTAGTGATCTGGATGGTAATTATGTGAAAATATGTAATTGGTACTTTAAACCTTGGATTAATTTAAAGGTAAATAATAATAAATTAATTTCCAAAAATAAAGATAGTATCAATAATTCTAATAATATTATAATAAAAAACTTAACAAAAATATTAATTCTAATAATACTACTAAGGCAAAGATAGCTAAGAATAGGAACTATGCTGGTATTAATAATGTCAAAATTAATACTAACCATAATAATACTACAAATAATAACCTTATCAAAAATAATGACATAATTATTATTAAAGATAGTGATGATATTAATATTAGTAAAATCAATGATAGTAATAGTAATATTAATTTTATAAATGATAATAATAATAATAATAATACTAGCAACAATAATAATAATATCAATAAGCTTAATATGAACCATACCTACAATTATAATAACAATAACTATAGTATTAATAATAATAATAATAATAATATTAATTATAACAACATTATTAATAATAGTAACAACAATGATAATAATGATAACAATAATAACAATAATGATAATATTAATAATAATAATTATAATAATATCAATAATATTAATAATAATAATAATAATAATAATAATAATAATAATAATAATAATAATAATAATAATAATAATAATATTGACAACAATAATAATATTAATTATCACAGGATTGGAACAGTAACTTTCAGACTGACATTTATAGTAATAGTAATAGAATTAGAAATTGTAATAGTAGCAACTCCTTCAGAAGTTTCGAAAAATTTCAACAAATTTCCTCTTACTCCAGTCAATGAAATACCTCTTTTTTTCTAGATTCAACCATCCCTACTGTAGTGTTTATGCTTATGATTTATATATGTTAAATAGGTTTATTTAATATATATTATTTGTATACTAACTTCATCCATTTGTAGCAACAATGCTACCTCAATATTCAACAGGCAAGATTGCCGACTTTGTTGAGGAAGTTAGTTTTAGGAGTTTTAAATTTAAACAAGCGTGTTGCTTTATAATAAAGATAAGACTCGGTTGACTTCTGATTGAAAAGTGAATTATTATTATATCTCTTTATATACCCTAATTATTTGTTTACAATTAAAATTCCTTAGAAATATTATTCCCTTTAAAACTATATAATTCTTATTATTTAGATTTGGTAAGCATTTCTGACCAAAATTATTTTACTTTGATTTTACTATAAAATATATATCTACTCATATTACAATTTTGTGCATTAGGTTTAATGCATAATTCTTATCTTTTAATTTTTATATTTTATTAAGGTGGGTATACACTATCTGTGTGCTATATTCATTACATCCTTAATCCCTTTAGAAAAAAAAAAATTTTTGAAAATATAAAATTTTTTTTTGTTTTTGTTTGTTTTTATACAATTTATATATACTAATTTCTTATATAATTAAAATTTATCTTAAAATTTATTAAATTTAATTTTCTTTGTTTATTACTTTTAACCTATTGTTATGAATTTCTTTTATTTCATTACCTATTTTTATTTTGGTGTTTACACCTTTTAATTCTACAACGTCATATGGCCCTTTATAAGGTGACTCTAATTTTTTACGAGTACCTACTTTTAACCATACAAAATCTCCTATTGATATTTTTAATGTATTCGTAGTTTTATCAAATAATTCTTTTCTTTTTTTTTTGGCTATTTCAATGAGAGTTACGGCTTTTTTATGAGCTTGTTTTAAACGAAATCTTAGTTCCTCAGCATAATTATCTATATTATAAATTATTGGTGTATTATTTGTTAATTTGTCATCTGATGGTAGTCTTGCGATCTTACCAAAAACAAGTTCATATGGTGATACTTCTGTATCAGTGTGCGGTGTTGTGTTATAAATGAATACATAATATGGTATCCATTTGTCCCAGTTAAAATCTTCTACAAAAGATAATAAGTATTCATTCAGAACTCTGTGATTTCTTTCTATTGATCCAAGAGTTTCATGGTGATAAGGTGTCGATGTAATATGGTTAATATCGAAGAATGAACAAATATTTTTAAATATTTCATTAACAAATTCTGTACCTAGATCCGTTTTTAATGTTTTAAAACTTCAATATTTTAATATGAATTGTTCTACAAGTGCTCTCGCAATTGTTTTTGCTTCTTTGTTTTCTATCGGAATAGCTTCTATATATTTTGTTAATTCACACTGTATTGTTAAAATATATCTGTAATTATTTACAAATCTCAATGGTCCTACTGTATCTATTGAAATTATTTCAAAACTGCTTGTAGGTGTTGGTGTTATTACTAATTTTTCTTTTGTATGTTTTGTTTGTTTATTTTTTGCACATAATTCGCAATTATTTATATATCTTTTTACCATTTTATTTAAATTTTTCCAAACGTAACGTTGCTTTATTTTATTTATTGTTCTTTTTACTCCTGTATGCCCTCCTGAATGTGGTGAATCATGGAATTCTTTTATTATTTTATTTCTTGTGACGTCACTTTCTATATTAATGGGAGCATCATATATTATTATTTCTAAATTTTCTTGCCTATTTTAATTTGTTAAAGATATCTTTAAAATTATTTATATTAATATGCTCAAATATTTCATCATTATTTTTTAATGCTAGCGATTTTATATTTATTTTATTCATTTCAGATATTAGCTTCTCCAAAATCATTCCTAAGTATTGATATGAATTATCACTAATTTCTATAATTACTTCTTTTTCATTTATGTTTATTTTGGGCAAGCTTCTATAACATTTATTCTTAAATTTTCCATGATTTTCATTTATTCCATTATTTCTATAGCGCTTTTTATTATTTTTAAATATTAAATTTTTTAATTTCTTTATTTCTGATATTGATGTGCAGTTCCATATATAAAGTTGATCAGGCTTTATTTCATCTGCTTTTTCAGTTCTTATTTTCATGTTATTTTTGTTATTTTTTACCATTGCTCGAGTTAATACTTTTACATCAGCTGTTGGATTCATGGCTTTTAAGTAATCGGAGTCTATTTTTATTCGTGATAATGCGTCAGCGTTTGTGTTCATTTTACCTTCTTTGTATATTATGTCAAATTCATAGTCACATAAATCTAATCTCATTCTTGTTAATTTTGAGGATGGGTTTTTATGTGTAAATAAGCTAACTAATGGTCTATGGTCAGTTACTACTGTAAATTTTCTACCATATAAGTATGTTCGAAAAAAATTTATTGACCAATGTATAGCTAATAATTCTTTTTCTATAATAGGTTTATTTATTTCATGTTTAGTTAAAGTTCTGCTGGCATAAGAAATTGGTAAATCTTGACCTATTTCACCTTGTGACAGTACTGCTCCTAAAGGGAATTGTGAAACATCAGTTGTTAATATGAATTTTTCTTCAAAAGTAGGATATTTTAGTATTGGTGGATTTATTAATTTATTTTTAAGTTCTGTGAATGCATTCTGATATTCATTAGACCACGTGAAAAGAGTGTTTTTCTTTGTAAGTGAATTTAGTGGTTTTGCAATTTCTGCAAAATTTGGAATAAATCTTCTATAATAGTTACAAAATGCTGTAAATCGTTTTGTTTCATCTGCATTTGTAGGTACAGGGTAGTTTAATATTGCTTCATGCTTTCTAGGATCTGCCTTAATTCCTTCATTTGTAATTAAGTGTCCCAAATATGTTACCTCAGTTCGTAAAAAATTACATTTTTGGGGATTTATTTTAAATTATATTTTCTTAATCTGCTCAAAGTTTTTATTAAATTTCTATTATGGTGTTTCAAACTACATCCAAATATTATAATGTCATCTACATAAAGAAAAGCTTCTTCATCTAACCCCGCAAGTGCAATTGATAGCATTCTTTGAAAACTATTTGTTGATATCTTTAATTCAAATGGTAATCTTTTAAATTGATATAATCCTTTATTTGACGAAAATGCTGTTAAAGGTCTTGATTTCTTATCTATTTCTATTTGATGAAAAGAGCTAGTTAGATCTAATGTTGAAAAATATTTTGCTCTTCCTATATTATCTAAAACATCTTCCAATCTTGTTAATGGAAATTTATCATCCATTATCTTTTTATTTAATTGTCGAAAATCTACAACTAATCTCCATTTTTTAGTATCAGTATCATCGTTTTTCTTGTGTACTATTAATAATTGTAAGGACTAATTGATGGTTCTATTATGTCGTCATCAATTAATTTATTTATTTGTTTATTTATTTCCTCTGTTTGTGCTTGTGGAAGCCTATAATTTTTTATATATATTGGATTTTCATCTAATACGGAAATTTTTTGTTTGTAAAAATTATTTGTTGTTAAAACATCTCCTGTTAAATAAAAAGTATCTGAAAATTCTTTACATATTTCAAAAATTGATTCTTTTGCGTTTTCATCTAAGTTATCTATTTTTAATTCTGTTAACAGTTTATTGTACCTTTCTTCTTTAGTTTCTAAATTATTGAACTTTCTTAAATTTATTATATGATAATTCTGTAATGGTTCAACTTTTGGTGTGATATTTTTTAAAATTACTTCATATTCTAACGTATTTAAAATTTTTATGTGAGATACACCTTTTGCAGGTATAATAGTATTCGATAAAAATACTCCTTTTTGTATTTCTTGATTTGTGATTACGCTATCTACTGTAACTTCTAAGTTAATTGCTTGCAACTGTTGTGTTCTCGCTTGTATTTTTATTTCCACATTTGGTAATCTGGTTATCATTGGTAAAACTATTTCCGAATTATTTATATATATACTAATCGAAAAAGTTTCATAATCAATTTTGCATAAGTTTTTTGCTAAAAAATCTCTACCTAATATCCCATCTGTTAAAATTGGAAAATCACTATTTACTATGTGAAATTCTTGTAGTATATTTTCTTTTTCAAAATTTATGTTTGCTATTGCAGTACCTATAGAATGTGTTTCTGATTCTGTAACTCCTGTTATCTTACATTTATTTTCGTTTAGTTGAATATCAGGATATATTTCACTTAATTTTAGGATTGATATATCAGCTCCAGTATCTATTAAAAATGTTTTTATTCCTTTAGTGATATCAGTACAAATTGTTACATAATTTGTTAAATTTTTATTTAAATTATATATTTTTATTGATTGTTGGCAATTCTTAAATTTAAGTCCCTCGATGGTTGGACGTCGGGGACTGTTTGCGCGTTTCCCGATTGGTGAATACAATGTACACGACTTTGATTTTGATTCCGATTTTGGTGCCGATTTGTATTAGTATCATTGTTTTTATTAGAATTATTATTTCTGCTATTAAAATTGTTGTTTCTATTGTTATTGTTATATGTACCTATTATTATTATTATTTCTGTTGCTAAAATTATTATTTCTATTAGTGAAGTTGTTATTATTATATCTATTATTATCCCTATTTTGCCAATTGCTCCTATTATTGAAATTGTTTCTTTGAATATAATTTCTGTTTGAATTATATCGTTGTTGACTTCTAGTATTATATTGGTAAATACGTGCTGAATCATTTGGCTGTTCTATTTCTGTTGCCAATTGTATAGCGTCTTGTAAGGTTTTTGGTCTGGCTGCAAAAATGGTTGATTTTATTGGTTCATTTAGACCATTTCTAAAAACATTTAATGCTATTTGGTCATTAAACTTTCTTATTATTTCTTTATTTTCATCTCCCTGCTCTAATATTTGTAGTGCATTGAGTTCTGAAGTTAACTTTTCAATTTTGTTTGCAAAATTTGTTACATTATTAACTTGTCTGATTTTAGCTAATTCAGATTGTATTCTCAGCGGTGTGCTATTTGTTTGGAATATACTCTTAAAATTAGCTTTTAGTTGGATTAGTGTAGTGGGTGTCTGTTGTGAGCTTATTTTTGTTCTAACTTTATCTGAAATTTTTGTTCTTATTACAAACTCAATTAATTTTTTCTTTTCATTGTCATCTTTTAGAGTTTCATGTATGTAATCAATTAGATTTAAAAAATTTTCTAATTTCTTTGTATCACCTTCAAATTCTGGGATTAATTTGTGCGTAACAGATATGTCAAATGACGCCATTTCGATTTCTATATGATTGCGTGTTTCAGTTTTTTCTTCGCTATCCTCTTCCCCTTTGGAGATGGTTGAATTATCCAAAATGTTTTGTGAATAATTATGTAAAACTAATTGTAACTCGTTATAAACCTCAAAGAATTTTTCTTTATAAGTAACTAATAAATTTTTATCAACTAAAAGAATACTGTCTATATATATTTTTAACTTTAGTTTGCTTATTTAAAATATATTCCGCGGAAAATTTTCTATTCGGATTTTTCTTAAAGATTAATAAAATATTTTTTAAATCCTCACATAAATTTTTAATTTCTTCCAATCTCTTCATTGGATTTTATTTATTCATCATGTAAAATAATAGTTAATTAATAATTTTTTTTTTTATACAATAATAAATTTTCATGAACAATTATTCAAAAAAATTTTTTTTTTTTTTTGTAAATTAAACATTAGTTCTAGCAACTTCTTTTGCTATTTTTTTTGTTAATAAATTTTTAATATAATTATATGCTATATTAATAGCAATAATCAAAATTAACATTATTACAATAAGTTGTAAATTTGAAAATTTAAATTCATCTTTTGCATGAATATTTGCTGCACTACCAGCACTATTATTTATAATAACCTCCTCAGGTTTAGCATTTTGTCCACCCATTATATGGATCAAATTTGAGATTTTATTTATTCGTTAGTGTAGACGAAAATATAAAACAAAGTTAGAATTTTGTAAATTTTTAAGTGAATTTTTTTTTATAATAATAAAGAAATTTTTAAGTGGATTTTTTTTTTATAATAATAAAGAGTAAAAACTAAATTATGGAGTGTTAAGTATTAAAGTTAAATGGTAAACAAACATTACCATTCAAAAAAATATTTAAGAATCATTTAAGAATTTTACAATATTTAAAATATTAAATTTATATGATTGTATATATACATATATATATTTATTTATAATTTTTTTTTTTAAATTTCATATATAAAATATTATATTTTTATACATAAGTAATTTATCTTCATATATAAGTAATTAAACATAAGTGATTTATTTTAATATATAAGTAATTTTAACAGAAGTGATTGAGCTTCATATATTCTATTTTTATACATAAGTAAATTTTTTCATTATCAAAGATATTTTATTTATTTGTTTTTGCATTTAATATGTTCGAATATTTTTCAAATGTATTATCAAATGCTGCCGAAAATTTCTTGTCCGCCGTTTCACGTTTCTGCTTTCGTCGTCGCTGTTCTGTCTTTTGTTGCTTTTTTAATACTTTGATCTGTTGTACGAATTTCTTTTTCTCTAGTGTTTTTGCTATCGCAGATAGTCTGTATAAATTGGCTATCTCCTTCCTTAATTGTACATATTTTCCTCCTCTTGTCTTATTTTTTGTTGTTGTTGTAGTTGGTTCTGGTGTATTTGTTACAACTGGATGTCGTTTCTTGTATTCCGCTATGGATATTGGTTTTGGACCAATTTGGTGGCTATTGTCTCCTACGTTTTTTTGTATTTTCTTCTGGTGTTCGGTAGGCAGGATCGCCATGTAGTGTTTATGCTTATGATTTATATATGTTAAATAGGTTTATTTAATATATATTATTTGTATACTAACTTCATCCATTTGTAGCAACAATGCTACCTCAATATTCAACAGGCAAGATTGCCGACTTTGTTGAGGAAGTTAGTTTTAGGAGTTTTAAATTTAAATAAGCGTGTTGCTTTATAATAAATATAAGACTCGGTTGACTTCTGATTGAAAAGTGAATTTTTATTAAAATTCTGTCTCTTTATATATCCTAATTATTTGTTTACAATTAAAATTCCTTAGAAATATTATTCCCTTTAAATAAAACTATATAATTCTTATTATTTAGATTTGGTCAGCATTTTTGACCAAAATTATTTTACTTTGATTTTACTATAAAATATATATCTACTCATATTACAATTTTGTGCATTAGGTTTAATGCATAATTCTTATCTTTTAATTTTTATATTTTATTAAGGTGGGTATACACTATCTGTGTGCTATATTCATGACACTACTCATCTAACTGCAACTTCCCCACCTTTTAATAAGGCCTCCAACAACGTAGAAAAATCTTTTTTAGATACTTTGTTACCCCCTAATGTTAAATTGACAATGAATTCAGCAGATAACACCGAAAATCGTTATCTTTTATCTTGTTTGAGAGATACGAGAATATTTAATAATGTACGAATATATCTTGCCTATTTACGTGATAAACCTAATTCTGTCTGTGTGGATGGTAAAACTAAAACGAATGCCATAGTATCAATTCAACAAGAAGGGTTACCTACCGATTTTAGTATATTTAGTCAATTGTATTATAAATTTCATGAAAATTTTTGTGTTTCCTCAGAGGAAGTTACATGTGATCTCTCTTCATATGCTGATCATTTGAGCTCAAAGAGAATTTCATATCTCCAAAAATCTCGGGAGGATACCAATAGGTTGTTTCGTGCCTTGCCAGAAAGGCTTCAGTGTGTTTCGCAAATATTCTTTGACAAAAGACGATGTAACCATAAGCCGGGGAGTTCTATTAGCAGTTCACAACAAATATTATTCATCTCTTTTTAACGTTCCGAATTCTGAAAAGTGTGAACTGGTATGTGTCAAAATAAATATCTCGGGACGCTCACTATACATTCTTTGTTGCTATATCCGCCCTAATCAGAATAGTGATTCCTATCATATAGTCGTTGACGCCATCGATTATTTAACTGAGATCGTCAACTCGACCGATGACGTAATTCTCTTAGGTGACTTCAATTTACCAAAGTTACATTGGCCATATCAGATGAAGAGTCTCATTATATCGCAGTAAATGCTACATCTGATAACGAAATTTTAATAACAGACCGATTGGCGGATTCTGGTTTGTTCCAATTAAGCAGTGTCAAGCATTATCTCGGTCGTCAACTTGATCTTATTTTTTCGACCGATAGTGATAACTGTGTTGTAGTTGAAAGTACTCACCTGCTTTCTACTTTGGAGTCATACCATCCTCCATTGTCAATTACGTTATCCTATGTGAATGATAATATTACTTTTGATATGGAAAAATCGTACAGTCTTAATAAAAAAAGCTGACTTTGATAAACTTAATACTCTCTTAAGCTCCATAAATTTTGATTTTATTTCGGAGTTATCCGATGATCTGGAAATATCTATATCAAAATTTTACTCTCTTGTTTTCAATTGCTTTATTCAATCGGTTCCTTACCTACCCCGTAAAAACGTTAATTCATCTCCACCTTGGTACTCAAAGGAACTATGTTCACTTCGAAACCTTAGAAATAAATTATGGAAAAAATATATAATATCCAGAGCTGAGTTGACCTATCATCTTATCTATTAGCATTCACTAACTTCCCTGAACTATGCAACAGGCTCTATTCCTCTTATCTCGTCCAAATGCAGCATGACATAATTTCTGAACCTAAACGATTCTACCAATTTATTAATTCTAAAAGGAAATCAGATGGTTATCCAGCCATTTTAAATTTTGCGGATCAATCTTCTGCAGACAAGAAATAGTTGCTAATTTATTTGCAAATTTCTTTAATCAGGCGTTTTCAGATAATAATATTGATCCTGATGTAAATTGCTTTAATTATATGCACTCATGTCCTCAGACTTCTTTAGTGTCAGTCGACATAAATCTTGCTTCTGTTATTGAAAAAATTAATGGACTTAAGGATGATTATTCTAATTTATATTGAGACTCTTAAACTTAAAAAAATAAGCCAGCCCTGTAAATCTAAAATCAGCTGTTATAATATTTTTCATATTATTAATTTGACACTTGTTCGAGCAAAAGGAATGAGAACTACCAAAATCGTGGCTTCATAAACAATTTTTCAATATATTAAAATTTTAATGTGTTAAAAATAGAGGGAACATTTATGCCTTATCCATATACTTCTATATCGTAGCTTTCTTAGTACATGATTACAACATGCGCCTGCCCAGGTTACTGCCTCAACCATTTTCGAAGAAGAGAGGTAAGTGCGGGCAGAGGTAAAAAAGTTCAAAAAATTTAGAAATTTTTTCTGTTGCCCCGTTCCTCTCCATTTGTTTCAAGTTTCCATAATTCCTTTTTTGTCAAAAATTTATTATTATTTTCAAACTGCCGGACGAGTAACATCTCCGGAAGAAAATATTTTTAATTGACCATAATTTTCAAACTGCCGAACGAGCAACATCTCCGGAAGAAAATATAAATAAATTAGTAATTGTGGAAAATATACACATTATTTTTATTAGTGAAATATTTTCTAATATTTCTAATTATTATTTTTTTACAAATGATTTTAAAAGCAGATAATTATTATATCTTTTTCTAAAAAAAAACTATAAATATAATACTAAAAGTTGAAACTTTTTTAATTTTACTTATATTTATATCAAGCATATAAAGATAATAAAAAATTTCAAAATTATTATCGTAATACTTTATTTATTGGACTTTATTTGTTTGGCCTTAATTTCCTTTTTCATTTTTGTTATACAAAGAAAAAGAAAATATTATAGAAAGATGGAAAATAGTAAAAAAATTTACCTTTCTAACTTTGTTTAAAATGAATTAATCTTTCTTTCTTCTTTTAAATGTTGAACTATGAAGTATAATCTTATCTTTCTATATCGTAATTTCAAAACTTTAATTGAGTCATATATAGAAAACTAATTTATAACTATGTATTATAAAATAAAATGAGAATAATATAATAAAAATGTAATAATTACTTAATAAAAATAGAGAAATATTTATATAAAAACAAATAAAATAGATTTCATATCTAATAGAGATTTCATAGATTTTATAATCGTAATGATAAATCAAAACTAATAATTTTCAGGTTTTGTATTTTCGGAATATAAAAAAAAATCAGGATAAATATATATCTATATATCTGTCCTTAATTTTTTTAAATCTGTCTCTATATTATTATACATATAATAATATAGATAATAAATATGTATAATAAATATCTATATAAAATATTATATAAATATTTATATAATAAATTTTCAATGTTTCACGGAAAAAATATAGAGACAGATGAATATTAATATTAATATTAATACTGAATTTTAATGAAATATATAATTAAAGAGGAGGAATTAAGAAACCTCTATTAATTTTGTGATATGTTTTTATAAAACAAATATTAAAATAATATTAAATTAAATTATATTTAATATTTTTTTATATTGAAAACAGTGATGGATACGTCGATCGCATTATTCGACGAACCACAAATTCGGAAAGCATAGCTGAAAGTTATACTTGTAGTCAAGTATAATATTTTACATTTTGATTGATTAGATAATTTATACCATGTATAATATACATAATAAAAAAAAAATATATTATATTTATTATACATAGTATAAATTATCTAAACTCAATTAAAATGTAAAATATTATACTTGACTCTACAATGAAATTAATTCAAATTCATGATTGGTTAAATATTTTTATTTATGAATACATATGTAGTAAAACTTTTGGTAGAATTTAATAAATTTATTAATATTAATACTTGTAACCAACGAACTATATATTATAGAAGCCTAAAGAGGTTATGTTTTCATATAAATGATTGGCCCCAACATCTGACAGTGACGCTGGGGTAAACTGACAGTTGGCGGATATAAATTTTATGCTTAAGCCATGTACTCTTTGGTGTAATAATGGAAGTCGTGACGTCATTCAGGCTTGTAAAATTTTTTATTGCTTTCTAAATTAAATATTATTTAAATTATAATTAATTATAAATTATAAATAAATAAATAAATTATGCAATAAAAATTATAAATTATGCAATAAAAATGATAAATTATACAATAGAAAATTTGAGAATAATGAGTGACGTCACGACTTCTATTTTTACACCAAATAGTATATGCCTTAAGCATAAAATTTATTCCCGCCAACTGTCAGTTTACCCCTGCGTTGCTGTTACATCTTGGACCCCGAATTCTAACCTCTTAAGCCTTCTATAATATATAGTTCGTTGCTTGTAACCCTACTATTATGAGCTTCGTGGCTCATTAAAGCTTGGGCTACAATGTACAGATCAGTTCGGTACCGATCAGTTCAGTACTTTTCAAATTTAACGTCTTCATATATTTTGTATGGAAAATCGATTGGCTGAACACAATAGTTTGGAACTGATCGATTCGGAACAGAACGAATGGAAAGAGTTCGGAACGATTGAACTTTCACGGAACCTACTGAAGCTAACTTCATGAGAAATGATATGTCAGTCAATATAATTTAGGTTAGGTTAATCGCCGCCAATATTTTCAATATGATGGATGAAGAAAAGTTTATTGAGGATATTAAATTATATCCTGAATCATTTAACAAACATTAAATTATCCATTTTTATAAAAATAATTTTTTTTTCGACACAAAACGTCACCAATTTTTTTTCTTTTTGACACTACAAAACTTCAAACTGACAAATTTAATCGGTTGGTGTCGGAAGCTATGTAGCCAGCCCACTTAACGAATCGATTCGGAAAGGAACTGAACTGATCGGTACCGAACTGATCGGCACATTCTGGCCCAAGCTTAAAAGTGCCTTCACATTATCAGATTTTTCTTACGACTAGTCGTTTGAAAAATCGTCTGAAAAATCGTATGGAAAATCGTACGCAAAAGTTTTTTTACCTTCACACTATCAGACAAAATGCAAAAAATTTGTGGAAACTTAACCTCACATTTGGTACTATTTAGTTTTAAACTTATAATAATATGGATGCTGATACTGAAAATAATTTAATTATTATTGGATTGTGTGCAACAATTATTGGAATTGTTACACGGAGAAATATTAGAAAAAACGGCGTAATAAAAAATATAAAAAGCGAAGCATTTGGGCGCGAAAGTGGCTTCTGAGACGGGGAATTCCAGGAAGAGATTTATCAAGTCTTGTGTTTGATGAACTAAGAATTGAAGATCCAATTTTTTATTTTAGAAATTTAATTTTTAATTTTTTACTTTTTTTTTCGAATAAGTCGTAATTCAGGAGTGGAATTATACTTCACTGCATTACTTATATTGTACATACTACATTTACATGAAATAAATAAATAAAAATTGAAAAAGAATTCTCTAAAAAGTATAAAAAATATTTATTTTTATAAAAACAAAAAATCAATTCCACTGTATATATAAAATAATAATAGTTAATTATATATAAAATAATAATAGTTAATTATATATTAAATTAGGAGTATTTTTGTATTATTCCAAATTCATATCCTTTCCCTTAGCCTCAAAAATGCTGTGTGTAATGTCTTGCTTAACTTCTAGTAAAAGTTTTTCATTTTTTATTTTCGTAATTTTCATACATGGCAATTAATTTTTTGGTCAATTCTTTATTCCAGGCATCTTTAGAATTATCGCAAGAATGGAAAATCGTTTGAAAATGCAAACCAGACGATTTTTGAAACGACATCGCATGCGACAAATATTTTTACCTTCACAGTTCACACTATACGATTTTTCATCCGACAAAAAATCGTCTGAAAAATCGTCTGAAAAATCTGATAATGTGAAGGCACTTTAAGAGTTACAAGTTACAACGATAGCCCTTTAAGAAAAGCGAACCGTAAACGAACCGCCGGTGAAGTCTTTTCTTCATATATGAGTTCGTTTACGAACCGCCTTGGCAGTTCGTAAGCGAACCGGAAACGTAAATGTTAGAATAAGAATAGTACAAAAAAAACGGAACGCCAAGAGTTCGCTAAAATCGGCACGTTTACGAAACGCCACAACAATTCGTTTTGGAACCGCCAAATTCGGTACGTTTACGAACTGATTTTATTTCTAGAAATAAAAAATACGAAAATTTATTTTTTCACTTTTAAAAATATAATTTTTAACAATAAATAACAACTTATATAAGACATAATTGTGAAACATAAAAAAATATTTAATTACAAATTAATTCTACTTGCTACTTAAATTTATATTAATTTAAAAAAAATTTTACGCATTCTAATTTTCCTGCCTTCTATTGGATTTCCGTAGGCGATTTTTTGAATATTTTGGAACCATTTCTTTATTATATTAATTACTTACACATTCTGAAAAGAATTTGAAATTATTATTCTAATATAAGTGAATCCTCTATATTAAACATCGTATTTAAATTTACCTTTAATTATATATATTCATTACAGTGAATGAATGTTGTGGAAAATTTCGATGATTCGATGAACCATGAAAAGCTGCATGCAATTTCGTTAAAGTTTTTGTTCACTTTTATTATTTAATATATTAATTTTAATTATTTATTTATTTATTCACCAAACAAGGTACAAAAACTTAAATATAAAGATTAACAAAGAAATATTAATTAAAAATTTAAAATTAAAAACTAATATATATCAAATATATTTAATTACAAAATATACATACAAAATTAAATTGTAGTTAAAATATAAAAAACATTAATAATTAATATGTTTGATGATATTATATATACAATTAAAAAAGACAAGAAAAAAGACAATACAATCAAGAGATATTATAAACGTAAGGGATGTTTAGGAAAATTAATATGGGAAAAAAAATAATATTAGAAATTAAGAGATTGGATTGTAATATCGAAGTAATTTATTTTTGAAAGTGAATTTCGATATATTTGTTGATAAACTCTTCTCATTACGAGACTTATATCAACTCTTCTCATTACGAGACTTATATATATTTTTTCTTGATAACGTCAATGTGTCCGTTTAAAACATCAAACGTGAAACAGGAAGTTAGAACAGCTCTCCTAGATACGAGGGAAGATAAGTTCAGTAAATTAAGGCGAGTATGATAGTGTGGTAGGTTTATGTAGTCAATTATAAAACACAAAATGACTCACTATTTTTTTAATTATATTAAAACACAATAAAAGTAGAGAAACAACCTTCTCCACTTGGTCTTTACTTTGTTATAAAATTATTTATATGTGCAATGTATAATATGAAATGTAAAAAAAAAAATATTTCCTTTTCAAATATCAGTTCGCTATGAGCGAAACAGAAGTGAAACGGTTGCGAACCGCTTTTCTCGTGGTTGAAAAAATATGAAAGTTTAATAAAAAAGGCGTTACATATACGGTTCGTAAACAGTTCGCCAAAAGCGAATTCGCTTATTTTTCTTAACCCTTTCGGTACGGGAAACAATTTATTTGTTTCAAACGATTATAATGGGTTAATCTAACAAAGTTGGCCATATTAAACTAATATATATCCTTGTTTTTCGTGCCCCATCCCTTGAAAAAGAGTGAGGGGGTGGGACATATATGTACCAGCAGGTGTAATGCGCAATATTTTTTTATTCAACTGTTTTATTTAACTGTTCTTAAACTTGTAAATAACCGAATGGGACCTATTTGACCCATTTAAAGTAAGAATTTTACATTTTAGGGCTTTGTGAACATTCAGTGGGATACATATGTCCCAATAGGAGCGAAAGGGTTAAAAAGGGAGCATTCAAAATCAAAATAGTGGTCTTCACGACCTAAATATTTTTTCTTGATATTTTGATATTTTTTTGTAAAATTACGTGAACACCTGTTTTTGGTGCCTGAGATATTTTTATATTTTTTTTACATTTTATGTCTGGCAGCACTGAATATTTCATGTTTTTATATGTTTATTTTAAAAATTTATATAATCTGGTAGCACTGAAATAATTTAAACAAATATTGTTAAAAATTAAATGCCCAGCGGCATGTATTTTTTGATATTTTTTTTGACACGATAGTATCAAAATAAAATTTAAAATTTCAAAACAGAAAATTTCTGACAGTAGTATTTTGACATATTTTTTAGATTTAATAGATTTTATTGTTTTTTTTAATATCTCTATTTGTGAAGAATACGTGATTTTCATTTGTTTTTCTATTGATATCTGCTATAGATTCTAAAACTAGATTGTTTGTCTGGTTATCGGATAGGTACACCTATTTTGTGCGATTTTTCAAAATGTTTTGACAATAGTTCTGCTTTTTCTTCATCTTTATTATAGACAATATTGTTATCATATAATGGTGGGACTAGTTTTTGTTTTTTAAAAAAAGATACAAATTTATGTAAGGAATTATCGTCCGTTTTAATAGTTTTTAATTTATTTTCCCATGTATTGTTTTTTAGTAAGTTTATTTCTTGTTTAATTTTTCTATTGAGAAAGTTAAATAAAATTTTTAAATTCGAATCTCTATTTCTTTGATATCTTTGCCTAATTATATTTATTTGTGCACTTAATTGATGTAAATATTTCGAAAAAGGGTACGTATATAATTTTGGTTTGGACCTGGGTATAGATTTAGATATAGCTGTATTTATTATATTGTTAAGCTTATATATTTCATTATCAATTTCATTTTCTGTATTTAATAGTTTTTTTAAAGGAATTATCTTTTCATTTATTTCTTTTTTGAACAATTTCCAGTTTGCATATTTATAATTTAAAATTTTTCTAGTAGGACTTAACTTAAAATTTGTGTTTATGGTAAATGTCAAAGGTAAGTGGTCAGAACTTAGATCATTTGTTGCTCTTAGGTTAGATATGCAATCAAAATTTTTTGTTATTATGAGATCCACTATAGTCATAATTATTGATGCTAACCAAATACAAAATAAAGCTTTCTTGTGCATCAATAATTGTAATTTTCTTGGTAGCTTTCTTTTTATTATCTTTGAATCTTGCTGTCGGCACGATAATTGAATTTAATAAATGTGTTCAAATATAATCTTCAGAATCTGAAAGTTTATAATTTTATTAATTAATTTCATAAAAGATTATAAATTATTACAATCATACCAATATTATTAATAGTTTTTGAATTTCCATAAGATTTCCTGCAAGTAGGATTGACTATATTAACGTCATAATAAGGTTTTATTTTTTGATAAAAGATTCCCACTTTGAATATAATAATAATTCTTTTCCGGGAAATAATATTTTATTTATTTATTTATTTCATTTTATATTAACATATTATCATTAATCTAATTTATGATATATTTACAGAGTTTAAGTACTAGTTACACTTTTTCTACTGTATTATTAATTAAATAGGAGCTTTAAAAGTTTTAGTTAATTTTTAGTATATAGTATTTTAAGAAAAATTGATTAACAAAAAACTTAATGAATCTTAAGAAATAATTACAACTAATTAAAAACTTAACGGCTACTACATTAAACTAATTGGTTGATTAGTGGATTTTCTGACCAACTACATTTTTAAAAAAAATTACTACTAATTATTTCTATTGCTTTGTGGACTACTGCTGATATATGTGTTTTAAATGTTAGTTTTTTATCTAGCCACACACCAAGATATTTGACTTCATTATTCCATAATATGTCTGTATTTGCTAATTTTAGAATTTTTTTTTTCTTTTTCTGGTAAAAAAAATTGATTGTGTTTTTTCAACATTAATCATTATTTTCCACTTTGTAAAATAATTGTCAATGGTTGTAATACCTTGTTGTAAATTATTTAGAATATCTTGGGAATTCAACCCTGAGGTAAATATTGCCGTATCATCAGCAAAGATGGAAGAATTACATACTAAAAGGTTTGGAAAATCTGAAGTATAAATATTATACAAACTGGGAGACAAGCATGAGCCTTGAGGACAGCCGGCATTTATATTATTTATATTTGAAGAGCAATTTGCTATGCAAGCTTGAAACGTACTATCAGTTAGAAAACTTTTAATAATTTTAATTAATGGTATAGGAAAATGTGATATGAACAACTTGTGAATTAATCCATCATGCCATACTGTGTCGAACGCAGCTTTAATATCAAGGACTACCATACCAGTAGATTTACCAATATCGAAATTATTTTTAATATGATTTTTGATACGACAAAGTGGGTGTGTTGTATTATGACGATCACGAAAACCAAATTGTTCATTTGGAATAATATTATTATCTGACATAAATACCACTAATTTATTTTTAATAAATTTTTCCAATAGTTTACCTAAGTTATTTAGTAAACTAATATAACGGTATGAATTAGGGTATTCAGGAGGTTTACCTGGTTTATTTATTGGGATGACTTTGGCTTGCTTCTAATTGTGGGAAAAATAGCATAATTTTAGGCAACTGTTTACTAAACCAGTCAGGTAGTTTATGGCACTATTTGGCAAATTTTTTAAACATTTATTATTTATACCATCAAAACCTGGCGATTTTTTATTTTTCAATGATGTAATTATATTTTTTATTTCATTTGTTTTTATTAGATAATTCGCGTCTATTTCAAAATCTGTCACTTCTAAGGTAGAAATTGAGGATTGAACTAATTCGCACGTCTGAACGTCACCAAGATGTTGTGAAATGTTATAGTTCAATGAAAATTTTTGAGCCAAGATTTCAACTTTACCCAAGTTTGTAGTGTAAGATATATTACGTTCTTTAAGAGGTATAGTTTGGCTTTTTTTTTATTATTTTTCTAACCCTTTTAATAAATTATTCCATTTTAAATTACGGTTTATAATAATTTCTTCTCTAATTTTATGGTTAAAAGTCGCTTCATATCGAATTTGAAGGCTTCAACACGGTATCTTATCCAATTTCTTCTAGCGATATTACGAAGTTTTATTAAATTTTTAATTGATTGTGGCAACGGTATAACGAAATTATAATTCATACTTTTTGTTGGAACACTCTTGAATTAGGGTTGTGAAGTCTGATATTGAACTGTCTACTTTATAGGAAGAGTTTATAACATTTAGTGAGGTTATTCTGTTTATGTTATTTTTAATATAATTCGAATAATCTTTCCAGTTCACTTTGTTAAAGTTGTATACTTAAATTGTCTGTTTTTGTAATATTTGTATCGATATAATTTCAACAGGTAAGTTGTCAGAACTAAGAGCATTAATGGTATTTGGAGATGATAGTATATCCTGACAATTTGTTAGGAATATATCTAGTGTTGATGGTTTTGCACTAACATTGCTTGGAATTTAAGTGGGGTCCGAAGGGTACATCTTTACAAAATTATAGGTTGATAGTAAATTATGGAGTATATTTGCCCAAGCATTTGCTCGTTAGCATCCCCAAGTTTGATTACGACTATTGAAATCACCACCCAGCAAATATTTAACTTTATATAGCGACTTGATAAACTTTTTGTGAGTACATGCTCCTTCCTCACCCAATTTTTTCATTGAAAATTCAACAATTTCAAAATGGCCGAAACTGAATTTTAGGGATAAGATCGTACCTGGGGTGTTTATAGAGGAACATTTTGGTATTGAAATATGTTAAGTTTGACATTCGTAAATTGAAAATCATTTTTATTTTTACGGTTGCCAACAATACCTTTTTCACCCGGAGACTCCGGGTTTCATAACAATTCTCCGGTCTCCGGAATTGCCAGAGAAATCTCCAAGAATCTCAAAAAAAAAATTAAACAACAGTGGCAAGATGTTGTAATATCACTTTCGTTTCGAGTCGTTGGCGAGTATCGATTCGATTAATCTCGTTGGCAGTATGTTATAAAATTCTCGAATCGATACTGTTTTTTGCTTTGGCAGTACTTTTTCGAAAATGAATTTTGACATTTTAAAATAAAAAATATAAACAATTAAAAGCGCAAAACGTGTTGTTTATAAAAGAAAATTTTTAGATATAGTATATTTATTTGTTTTAATTAATTTTTAACTTAATTTTGTAAGAAAATGAATGTAGCAATTGTTTTATTGTTAGAAGATAGTGAAAATGAAGATGAAATTAATTTTTCAATCGAAAGACGATTTTTAAGACAACGCTACAATGTTTTAAATTTGCCAACAAAAAAGTAAATAAATATTATTTATATATGAAGAACTTATTAAAAAATATTTTTTAGATTTCATCAATCATTTCGTGTTTCAAAGGATGTTTTTAAATATTTATTGAAGGAAATTGAATCTGAACCTGAGTTTATAGAAGTAAGAAGTCAAAGAAAAGTTTCATTATGTACAAAATTGGCTGCAGTTTTAAATTTTTATGCTACTGGTTCATATCAAAGAACTATTGGTGATATCTTTTTGCATTCAATGGATCAATCCATGATTTCGCGGGCAATAACTGATGTTACTTGTGCTTTAGAAAGGAAAATTTGTGCGAAATGGATCAAATTTCCAAATAATGCTGAAAAAAGGATATATAAGGAAAGATTTTTTGAAAAAACTAGATTTCCAGGAGTTTTTGGTTCTATTGACTGTACGCACGTTAACTTAATTGCACCTCAACAAAATGAACATCTTTATGTCGATAGACATGGACAACATTCATTGAATGTGCAGCTGGTAATTTTGACATTAATTACTTTGAAAATTAAATATAAATATATTTATATAAATATACTTTTTTTTTGATATGCAATTATGATTTGAAATTTTAGCAGTTAATGCATCTTTTCCGGGTTCTGCTCACGATGCTGCAATTTGGTGTATCTCAGCAGAAAAGCGTAAACTACAAGAAGATTATGAAAATGGCATAAATAGAAATTCATGGCTACTTGGTGACTCTGGGTACCCATTGGAGAAATGGTTGATAACACCGTTTAAAGGCAATGCAACAACAGAAGATCAACGGCAATTTAATTATCTTCATGCCCAAGCAAGAAATCCTATAGAGCGATTAAATGGTGTTTTAAAAATTATATTTCGTTGTTTACTTGGTGAAAGAGTTTTACGATATTCACCATTAAAAGTAATAAAAATAATAAACGTATGTTGTGCTCTATTTAATATATGTACTCACTACAATACAGAATTTTTAAATGAAAGTTTAAATGATATGGAAAACGCTGATGAAATTTTAAATAATATTATGGCAGAAAATAATACGAACATAAATACAGAAGATTTAGAATTTGAGGATGTAGATATTGATGAAGTTGATCAAACTGCAGTCCAAATACGTGAAAATTTGCTTAATACAATTGTGTAAAAATAATAAAATTCGAGTTTTATAAGTTATATATTTTGTATATTTTAAATATTTTATATATTTTAAATATTGTAAAAAATTAAATTAAATTGTAAAAATCTATAAAAAATTTTTAAATATTAAAATATTAAAAATAAATTGTCTCTTTAGATTTTTTTAAATTTAACAGTTCTTCTTTAATTTTGAATTTTTTTTCATTAATTTCGTTTGCTTTTTCTAACGCTAAAACCTTTTTTTCATTTATTTCGTTCGCTTTTTCTAAAGCTAATACATTCTTTTTTTTTATTTCATTACTATCTTTAAGTAATGATATTACATTTTGATGAAATTCTTTATTTTTTTCTCCTTGTATTTGCAATTCCTTTAAGACCCTCGCCTGTGTGGTGGGACGGCTTCTTTTTCGGCCTAATTCCCTATTATGCTGGTTTCCTCCTGCCTGGAAATTATCACCATGCTCCACTACTTCAGTAGCATTTCCTTCTACAGTATTTAATAATGTAGTATCATCATTTTCTGATATGGTGAAGTCATGATGTTCTTCAGCCCCAAAACTGTGAGAAGGAAGGCCCTTGACGACGGTTTCCATCCCCGTCAGAATTACAACTCTGTCTTCATTTTTGGATAACATGATGTTATTGCTACCTCCACCAGTCCTATTCCTTTCTATAATTTGCTGCCGTAATTTTTTTTTTGTTTTTTTTTAAATCGAACCAAACCTATAATGAAAAAAATATTATTTAAATTTGTTTTTCTATGTATGTAAATGTAAAGTCACCTTTTTCCAACCTTCACTATTTCTGTTGGGTAAACCCTCACTATTTAATTTCATAGTAAGGGTCTCCCACAAATCCGACAGATTCCCGGTGTTCCTCTAAAAAATCTAACATAACATTAAATTGGCTGGTACTTGTAAATTTTTTTGCATTCCTAATAAAAATAAAAATTAATAAATTAAATTAAAAATTTAATAAAAAAAAAAAATTAAATAAATAATATTACTTACATTTTGTTCTCTTCGATACTTTGTCACAGTTCAAAACTCTAAGTGATAATGAGTCGAACAAAATCGTAAGCGATTTTGTTATAACATACCGCCATTCGACAAATTTTCGATTATCGAATTTTTCGAAACTTCAACATCTTGCCACAGATTTATCATAAACCTAAAGCGCTATTTTGCAAGTAATATTTGAACGCACGTCTTTATTTTGAAAGTCACATATACCTTGTTTCCATGACGAGTTCAACTCGAGTTGAACTCGAGTTAGCGTGCATGGAAACAGGGGTTAAGTTGAGTTGAGTTGGAATGGAACGAATAATTGATGGTTCCATTTCAACCTCATTTCAACTCAACCCAACTCAACTCTGTACATGGAAACTAGGTAATAGATATAAACTATCAAAACATTATGTACTTTTGACACAAAACAATTTGCAACACTTACTCTTAGAGTATATATATCAGTGGTGGGATGTTGGTTTAGCGTTTCTACTTCCCTTCACTTACGATTAGCGATGCGCAAATATCAAAAGTCGGTATGTTAAAAAAAATTTCGCTACGCTACTTTTCTCGTGCTTCGGCAGTACCAATAATAGTATTTCGATGTTAATTTCGAATGTCAAAAACTATATATTTCATTGATAAAAATATATAAATATTAAAATGTCAATAATAAAAATAATAAATTTTCTAATGTGGCTTTCGTTTGGGATTGTTTAAAGTTTTTATCTAAATGCTTCCCAATCGAACATGATAATAAAATCGATTTTGCTATTATTAAATGGAGGGGGTAAAACTTGAAGAAAATCTTAGATTTTTAAACATTGATTTAGATCAAAAAAATATTTTATTTTACCTATCGAACATAAAAATTAATCTAGATAAAAAAACGATTTTTCTGCTCAATCGAAACCGACATTACATTTGTAATTGTAATTGAAATTATTATTTCCATTAAAATAATATTTCGCTATAGGCAACGTTGATTAAAATACAATCGATAAGTATCGCAAATTACGCCTAGCGAAAAGTGACAAAACATACCAATTTTCGCTAAATAGCGTTTTCGAAACGCTTCGCTGGCACTAACATCCCACCACAGGAGTATAAAAAAGTGTCAGACATTTTTGTGGGGGAAGAAAAGAAATATTTCATATATTTCTATATAAAAAGTGCGAATATTTAAAAACCAAAGTGCGAATTATTGACAAGTAATGCTCTAAAATAATAAAAATAATTCTGACACAGCTTGTAGGGGCAAATTCATGTTATAGCATCTCCTGATATATATACTCTAAGCACTTACTATTATTTATGCGATAGTTTACTGAAAAAGATACTATGATACAATTGAGCCGCTTATTTTGAAAGTGGCTTAAGTCCATTTTACAAAAAAAAATAGTTAATGATAACAATAATCAAAATTCTCATAATTATTTTTATATTTATAATTTTTTTTAGCTTAGTATCATCAAAATCACAATGATTTTAATGATATTAAACTAAAAAAAATTATAAATAAAAAGAATTATAAGAATTTTTATTATTGTTATCATTAACTATTTTTTTTTTTGTAAAATTGATTTAAACCACTTTCAAAATAAACGGCTCAAATATATATTTATAATAATACTTATTTTTTATGAAAAGAAATGTGAATAAATTAATATTATTTTTTGTTATTTTTATATTATCCTATCACTATTATTTGTTTTGATAGTTTATTTTGATATGTATTATTTACCGAAACTATAAATAAATGAACATATGTTATTTTTTGTTTAAAAAAATCTATTGATAAATTTTTTTTTTTTTTATTTAACATCTCCGGGTGAGGGGTAGTTCAATGTTGGCAACCGTATTTATTTTGAATGCTATCGTTGTAACTTGTAACTCTTAATGAGCCACGAAGCTCATAATAGTAGGGTTACAAGTATTAATATTAATAAATTTATTAAATTCTACCAAAAGTTTTACTACATATTCATAAATAAAAATATTTAACCAATCATGAATTTGAATTAATTTCATTGTAGAGTCAAGTATAATTGTATAATATTTTACTTTTTAATTGAGTTTAGATAATTTATACTATGTATAATAAATATAATATATTTTTTTTTTATTATGTATATTATACATGGTATAAATTATCTAATCAATCAAAATGTAAAATATTATACTTGACTACAAGTATAACTTTCAGCTATGCTTTCCGAATTTGTGGTTCATCGAATAATGCGATCGACGTATCCATCACTGTTTTCAATATAAAAAAATATTAAATATAATTTAATTTAATATTATTAAATTAATAGACGTTTCTTAATTCCTCCTCTTTAATTATATATTTCATTAATATTCAGTATTAATATTAATATTAATATTCATCTGTCTCTATATTTTTTCCGTGAAACTTTGAAAATTTATTATATAAATATTTATATAATATTTTATATAGATATTTATTATACATATTTATTATCTATATTATTATATGTATAATAATATAGAGACAGATTTAAAAAAATTAAGGACAGATATATAGATATATATTTATCATGATTTTTTTTTATATTCCGAAAATACAAAACCTGAAAATTATTAGTTTTGATTTATCATTACGATTATAAAATCTATGAAATCTCTATTAGATGAAATCTATTTTATTTGTTTTTATATAAATATTTCTCTATTTTTATTAAGTAATTATTACATTTTTATTATATTATTCTCATTTTATTTTATAATACATAGTTATAAATTAGTTTTCTATATATGACTCAATTAAAGTTTTGAAATTACGATATAGAAAGATAAGATTATACTTCATAGTTCAACATTTAAAAGAAGAAAGAAGGATTAATTCATTTTAAACAAAGTTAGAAAGGTAAATTTTTTTACTATTTTCCATCTTTCTATAATATTTTCTTTTTCTTTGTATAACAAAAATGAAAAAGGAAATTAAGGCCAAACAAATAAAGTCCAATAAATAAAGTATTACGATAATAATTTTGAAATTTTTTTTTATCTTTATATGCTTTATATAAATATAAGTAAAATTAAAAAAGTTTCAACTTTTAGTATTATATTTATAGTTTTTTTTTAGAAAAAGATATAATAATTATCTGCTTTTAAAATCATTTGTAAAAAAATAATAATTAGAAATACTAGAAAATATTTCACTAATAAAAATAATGTTTATATTTTCCACAATTACTAATTTATTTATATTTTCTTCCGGAGATGTTGCTTGTTCGGCAGTTTGAAAATTATGGTCAATTAAAAATATTTTCTTCCGGAGATGTTACTCGTCCGGCAGTTTGAAAATAATAATAAATTTTTGACAAAAAAGGAATTATGGAAACTTGAAACAAATGGAGAGGAACGGGGCAACAGAAAAAATTTCTAATTTTTTTGAACTTTTTTTACCTCTGCCCGCACTTACCTCTCTTCTTCGAAAATGGTTGAGGCAGTAACCTGGGCAGGCGCATGTAATCATGTACTTACACTTTCTTACACCCTACATGGTTTAGAATTTTTTTTCGTTCTTTTGACTACACCTTATACACTTCCCAGTGAGAATGTTTATACCAACCTCGGCCGGACTTATAAACCATAGCGTATGCCTGACACTATACATACTCTCTCATGGCAAACACACAGGCTACTTCGCTGACGTTGGTACTGACGCGTAGGTATCGTGTTGGGTATTGTAGTTTATTTATTTTACGGCAGGTGGCTCAAAGAATGTTCATATTGGAATTTGCTTTTTTTTATTGAAAATGAAAAAAATGAATATATTTTTAATTTTTTTTTATTATTTATTATTAATTTATTTAATATTACATTTATTGGATATTAGATTTCTTAATTAATATAAAAATATAATATTTAGATTTTTTTAGGTTAAGGCTTTTCAAATTTATGATATACATTATACATATTATTTCTAATAAATACCAATTTATATTTCACTACTATTACTATACATAATTTTATCACATCGTATTTACAATTTACCACAATTATTCATTATGAAGTTAATTAGTATATACATTCAATAAATTATGTTTTTAAATTTGATTACAATTTTGCAAATAAATAGTTGCATATTAAATAAAATATTTTCATTATATTAATTTTAATTATAAATAAAAAAAAGAATTTTCCAATGAGCTCGTCCATCATCCATGATCCATTTTGCCAGTCCAGTTATTTTCTACGTTTTATTAAGTTAGAACATGTATTTCTGCAAATAATTAATAAATTTGAGATATATTAGAATTTCAATGCATTTTTTGTCTGGCTTTATTATACATACATACATACATACTTTTTTACTTCATGAAATTTCAAAAGAAATTCATCTGCATTTCCACGGCAATAAAAATATTTTAAATTAATAATACAATTTATAATTATTACTATTAAAACTACAATTTTATTGTAAATTAAGGCTGTGTGCCAAAGGGTTTAAATTTGTAGTTTAAAATTAAATGATGACTGATGAAATTAAATTATGACACTAGCGTGGTGAATATAGAAAGTCAAAATTTAACGACCTTCCAGACCTCGTTAAATTTGACACTTCAGATTAAATTTTGATTTATTTAATATTCATATATCAGATTTTTTATTTACGAGCCCTATCTCATATGTATTGATACATTCCAATATTTTATGATTTTTTTAATGTTTTATACTAGAATTATTAATAAAAATAAATTTATTTTTTTACAAGAAATTAAAGAAATATTAATAATAATAAAAAAGGAGTAAAAAAATTGTTATATAGATTATAAAGTATTGTAATGGATCAATACATATGAGATAGGGCTCGTACATATTTATAATTTTATTTTTAAAAAAATTTAAAAAAAATTTTTTAATTTTTTAAAAAAATTAGAGAGCAAAAAAAAAGAAAATTTTCATCCATCTTTTTTTAAAAATTAAACCAATTGGCACAGCAAACTTGATAGTAAATATTAAAAAAACTCACCAGCAAAAAAAATTTAATTTTTTGTGTCAAAATTTAAAATTTAAACTCTTTGGCACACAGCCTAAATATACAAAATACACACATTAAAAATACTCTACAATCACCATATAGACACAATATATTGTTTTTCTCTGCCATTTTTATTTTGTTTGAAGCAATTATCCGCTTGGAGCGTAGAATTTTCTTCCAATCCATACGAATCGGGTGAAAATTGGTATCGTGTCAGGCTCTGACGAGTTTATATCAAATCGAGATACTTTGATTATCTTCTATCTCAGTCTGACATTATATTTTTATATATTGTCATTTCGATACCAACAGAGTACCTACGCGTTAGTATATACGTCAGTTCTCTCTGGGTTTCTACCCTTTTTTTTAAATCGGCGCCTAGTAAAAGTGTACAATTTTTTACACTTTTCTACACCCTCAAATTTGAAGGTGTAGAAAGTGGAGATTTAATTAATTTTTTTTTACTTTTTAAGGTGGAAATATATACTATTCGTCAATTAAATAATGTTTTAATCACAAATTATGAAAAAAAGTTTAAAATTATAAAACAATTATAAATAATTTTGTCAGGGTGTAATAAAAGTATATGTTTTTTTCATACTTTACACTTTCCTACACCACAGATTTTTGACAATTCCCACCATGGTGTGGTGAGTAAACAAATTTCTGAAAAGAAATTGGTATTATAGAAATAAGTTGACTTCATGTTACATCACAATCACAATGTGCATGAAAAATTTTTGACATTTTGTATGGAATATACAATAGAATAATTAAATTATTTTAGAATTTAATATTTGGGATTCTGGGAATGAAATGATGGCAAAAGCGGATATAGTCTCTTCAACAATAACTACAGATAATAAGGATTACGTTTCAAATTCAAGTAAGTTTTTTTTATTAACAAATATTTCCTAGACAATATTTTAGTTTTTTTTGTATATATATAACAGCGGCACAGAGATATATTTGAGTTATTTCAATATTTAAATTTTGTATAAATGAACCAGCAGTTTTTATTCGATAACCTTATGTCAAGAGAAAGTTATGGAAATACGTTGGTTATAAATATATATAACATAATAACGAATTAAATATGTACATATAAAGTAGCGAATTTCATGATCATTTTTTGAAATTGCATAATGTTATAAAAAATCGTACGATTTTGCATTAAAACTGTGTATTTAACTGAAACTGAAATGGTAAAAATAAAAATTATGTACACATAATATACATATGTATAATTCGTAATTTCAGATAATCGTTTTTGTGATACTTATAATTTTATTATGTTTACTTATTACTATTTCCGAAAGAAATCGGTTACTATTACATACATATATCAATTGGTTTTATTTGTAATTATGAATAATATTAATTCTAATTTAATTCAAGTATTAAGTATATCAAAGTGTAACTGAAAGATGTTCGGGTTAAATACCTATTATAGGTATATATTATTGGGAATCAAATTAATATTGAAGGAAAAAAAATATGTGTTTGATCCAAAAAATATATATTTTCTAGATGGTGCACATGGAACTGAAGAAACTTGGAAAGAAGTGTCAATATCCGTACCTTGGGGTGTCGTTAGAGGTATTATATAGTATAGAATAACTTTCTCATATACATATCTCAATTATCTACACGTGATTTATGTGACTGTGTATAAATTAATTTTGTCTTATTTATTTTAAGGAAAGTGGTGGGGTCCGAAAAATAAACAACCAGTGTTAGCCTTACATGGATGGCAGGATAATGCTGGTAGTTTCGATAATTTGTGCCCTCTTCTCATTCCTGAAATACCAATATTTTGCATAGATTTACCAGGACATGGATTTTCTTCCCCTTATCCACCAGGAATGCAATATTATCTGTTTTGGGATGGGATTGCACTAATTAGAAGAATAGTAAGGCAACATGAGTGGAAGAATATTATTTTAATGGGACATTCATTAGGTGGAGCATTGGCATTTATGTACGCTTCATGCTTTCCTAATGATATAAGTAAATTAATTAGTATTGATATGGCGGGACCAAATGTGAGAGACTATAAAAAGAATGTCGCTTCAATGGGTTCTTGTATAGACAAATTCTTAGATTATGAGAACTTGCCTCAGATTAAAATGCCATGCTATTCATACAATGAAATGATTGAACTAGTATTAAATGCATATCAAGGATCTGTGGATGAAGAAGGAGTAAAAGTGTTAATGAAACGAGGTATGTCAGCAGCTTCAACGGAAAATAAAACTGGTTATCATTTCTCTCGAGACTTGCGATTAAAAGTTAGTTCTCTCGCCATGTTTTCATTAGACCAAGTCTTAAGTTTCGCAGAAAGAATAACGTGTAAAGTATTAAATATTCGTGCCGATCCTGGTATGAGTTTTGAACATCCTGAAATATATGAGCAGGTTATTGATGCAATGCGTAAAAAAGCTGAACTTGTGATTTATAAGAAAGTAGCTGGAACACACCATTTACATTTAATTGCACCACGAAGTATTCAGAAAGATGTTAACGAATTCCTTCTTCTTTAATTGTAGAAATAGTTTTATTTTATCTAGTTAATTTTTTTACATATTTGGGTTTTAATTTAGCTATTAAAATGGGAGATCTTTGGGATTAAATTAAGCGTATGAAAGTTGTGGTTCTATTTGCATAAGCATTATATTAAAACATAATTTTAATTTATATATTAAATTACTTTTGTTTGTAGGATATGTGTAAACCGGTTGTTTTTTCGTTAGGTATGTTAAAATATTTGCTATGATTGCGTATGACTTAACTTTATGTTAAATACATGTTTTTTTCTTAAAAATTGATATTTTTTATGTTAAATACATGTTTTTTTCTTAAAAATTGATATCAAAGACAATGTAAACGCTAATGAAGTTATTATAAATTTTGTACGTGAAATCATACCTATAATTCACGAAACTATGATTTTCTTATAAACTTACTGATGTTACATCTTACAACAAGAATAGCTTTTAACTATGAAAGGTCGTACAAAACTAACTTGTATTAAGGAAAAAAAAACAAGATTTTATATTCGAAAATAAAGTATTTTATTACAAAATATTATTAATTCATCAAAAAAAAAAATTGAATAATTCACAACTAAAAAAAACTCCAATTTATTGTATTGATATTGACACTTAAAGATAGAATAATTTTGTTGACAATACTTCCGAGGTTGGTCTCTTTATACTTTGACCCACTAGATAGGCAAGTTTATGTGCATACTGTAATAAAGATAGGTCTTGTAAGCGTATAATTTTAATAATATTAAACATATATATCTATATGCATATGGCAATATAAAGGTGGATTTTTATTACTAAAGAGCAAGTATTTAAATCAAAATTCGACAAATTTTATTACCTGACAGCACGCAGGTACTCTAACTGTTCCCGGCCAATTATAATAGAGAAAACATAGTTTGTAGCTTAATCGCTGTACAATATCTGGATTAAGATTGGCAGAATCAGATACAACAACATAATGAGATGGCGTGACTGTTCCTTGACGTACTGATTGCGATATTAAAAAAAAATCGTAAAGATATTTTCTAGTAATAGTGTGATCCATAATAAAACCAGGATTGGGATTTTTGTAATCATTTCCAGATTCCTAATAAATATTATTTACAACATTACCTTATATCATTTATACATACAATTGTAAAATTACCATGAATAATCTTGTGTTGATGCGTTTTTGGACTACAATGTACGTCAGCATGGGATTATAATCAACATTATCCAATTTACAAGCTTGCTGTAGCTGTGGTACTTCGTATTCCGCACAAACTTTTAGTTGACCATCTCCCACACCATCTCTGAAAGTATAATTTTAAGTTTTCATTCTTACTGTACATATATTTCAAAGAAAAAAATTAAAACTGTTTACTAAAACTATAGGTACATTTATAACATAAAACATAAATAATCTTATATTATACTAAACTATTCATTAATAATTATTACCTGAATATAATAATTTTTTCTGGTAGATGACCATTTCGCCTTTCATAAGCTTGTAAGGCATATTTAAGAGAAACGCTTAATGCATTTACTAATTCTTCATTTTTAGTTTGGATAATAGCTCTACTGTACCAGTTCGTATAAGTTTGATTTAACGATGCCACAAATGCTAAAACCGAAATTGAATCAAATCAAGTATACAATAGCATTTGTTGTTAGGAAAAAAAGAATATTTAAAAAACTTCTTACCTGAAACAGAATTGCCACGACTTGCAGCATCATGATAGGAATCTATTCCACAAATCATAACATTTTTAAATGGTATATTTATACTCCATAATGCACCTCCTAGCTTACAATTCATTTGTAATGATATTTTCTGAACAATAGATCGATTTTTGGATTGGTCTCTTAATGTTCTTGCGTTTATTACTTGGGATGGGACAGGTATTTCTGTACAACATATTTTTTTGATTGCCGCATAACGGTCATCGCGAGATGTAGGACAAATAATAACAACGATTTGAGTATCTTGCTTTATATTTTGTCGTAAGCTAGAAACATACGTTTCTGTTCGATCATTTTGAAGTATTTGAACTTTCGGTGAAGATACTTGTATTCCCATAGGACGAGCATTTCTTTCAAAACAATCCAAAAATGATTTTGCTGCATTTGAGTCATTTTTAGTATAAATTAACAACCAATTCGATACATTAACTACGTCTATTAATTCATTGTTAGTAGCGTAGCGGCCAAAATCAGCATTTTGACCAGCTGAAAATTGTTTTCTTGCAAAGATTATCGATTCTTCATCTAATTGTCTTCCTATTAATTGCTCAACTTCACAATCTAACTTTAGTCCCCAACTTTCAAGAATTTCGCGTGCCTCTACACTTTTATTTATATTAGTGTAAAATTTTTTTAAAGCCAGCATACGTTGATTTGGTGTAATTCTAGTGAATGTCGCTATATCTCTCATAACTATTGTATCTGATCTCATATTATCACGTAGACCTGTCAAATAGCTAATTTCCGGAATAAGTGAAAAATGCAATTCTTGAACGTCTGTTTCAGAATTAGCCACTCTACGTTTTTTTATACTTTTTAGTAAAGGTTGTTTAAGATCATTTATTGTAATATTATATTGATTTTTATAATATTCAACATATGTAATTTGTCTATCTCCTGCATCAAATGTTGAAAGAGGATTTGAATTAAAATCAATATCGTCAATCCGATAAGTATGATTATTGTATCGTGTCAATATTATTGATCCCAAAAGCGCTTTTTTCGAATTTTCTTGGAAATCACTTGGATTAGCACGATATGCCTCAGCTAAAGTCTCCAATACTGTAGTTTGACATAAAATACGATGAGAAGTATCGCAACATAACATAATACCATCTTCATATTCATCCACAGTAGTTACATATCCTGGCCATACCTCTAATTTATGTTGTGGTATTATTTTTGGTGCTGTTGGATCGTATTGCTTACGATCAAAACGAACGTAATGTAATATTTTCATAATTCTATCGAATAATACGTTATATAAATGTAAACAATCACGTAAAGGTTTTTTTCGCTTATAAATTATCTTAATTTCAATATTGGTATTGCTAGCAGGATTTGTTGAAGAGTAATATGTTACTGAATCTGGTAGTAATATTGGTAGGTAAAGCGTTACACCATCAAAAGTCCTAGTGCCTCCAAATTTTGAACGATGTTCATTTAAATATTTTAATCTCATATTTCTAGAATCAACATTAGGTGAAAATCTAACCTCATACTCAAAAACTCCTTTCTTTCCATCAGATCTCAGGCGTATATAGTTGCAACAAGACTTCACTGGTGTACCTAATTCATACGAATTATTAATTTCATAACAATTGATTGTTTGAATAAATTTTGTAATAAGTTCATTTAAATTATAAAATACACTAACATATACATACCTATCTACAACTACTTTCTACATTTATATTTTAGCTACGAAATTAAATTATCTCCATACATATAATCATCAGACAAGAAACATTAATTTAATACTTTAATAATTTTTTTAATCAGATAGGTATACAACTAACTACTTTATACGTGTATTTTTTAGCTACGAAATCAATTTTTTATATTTATTATAAATTAAAAGGTAATCAGAATTCTAATTAATGCAATATACATATATAGAAAATTATTGATTAAATACAAAACAATTAAAATTATTACATTAAGCATTAACAGGAATTATATATACTTCAGACAAAAATACTAATAAAATAATACATTTCATAGTAACTCTTACCTTTTGTTCCTTTTTTTATTACGGCTTCTTGTTCCTTTTTGGGACTCAAATTATCTTTTTTTTGTTGAACATCTTCTGGCGGAGGCATTGATTTCTCTGGAACTTTATGATCACCATCACTTCCACTACCTAAAGTTAGATTTTGTTGCATTAATGAACTTAAAAACTTGGCTCTGCCACCTCCAGCATGTAGTGGATTTATAATTTTTGGACTTTCTGTAGAAGAATCTGAACATGAAGAAAGCATTTCAAGTAAACGACCTCGGCCACCTGGTCTGTGTGTACCACTAGTAGGATTTTGTGAATGTCCGAGACCACTATCATGAGCCGATGCGCTTTTAGTTTGAATGGATGTTGAAGTTTCTCTATTCAGATCCATATCTTGGACTTCCATTAATTTTCGTAGAAGTTCTCCTCTACCACCACCTGATGATCCTTTTTTAGAACTCATTTTTTTTAAATACACTATCTTATATTTTTAAATTTGCTTTCCTATTTGGAATACACCTAAATCTGAAATGCACTTCTTAATAATACAAAATACAATGAAAATATACATGTGGAATGCATGTGCAGTTACAATCAGCGGTACAGCACAGCACACTACCGTACAGCACAGCCAGCGTTGCCAGATTGCAAGATTAATCTTGTTTTGCAAGATTTTTCATCCATTGCAAGATTACAAGATTTTCTGATAAATTACAAGATTTTAACTAAAACCGCAGGATTTTGCAAGATTTTTAAATTAAATGATAATTTTTCAATTTATTTACGAAATTTTTCAATGCATTAGTAATTTTTACTTTTAGCTTACTACATTTGCGTCAAAAAACAAATACTAATTCATATAAAAACTAAAAAATCACAATTCAGTTTCAGTAACTTACTTAAAAATCACATTTCAATATAAATTAAATAAAGTAATTCGTAAATGTAAATATGAACTGTTTTTTTTAAAGTGGTTAAGTTAAGTCCATTTTAAATTATATGTAGATTGAATGGTTTGAAAAATATTTGTATATGTTCATACGCTTATTTTATGTTTTTAAATAGTAAATTGATATAATTTTATAATGTGATCATTTTTAAAGTAATTAGTTAAAAGAAATTTATATCTAATGATAATATAATATATAACCACTTAAAAAAACGGTTCATACTTAAATTTACGAATTACTTTATTTAAATTATATATTGATTACTTTATTAATTTATTATTGAAAAGTGATTTTTAAATTATTGAAACTGAATTGTGATTATTTAGTTTTTATATGAATTAGTATTTATTTTTTGATTAATATTAAGTATTTTTAATTTATTTTATTAAAAATAATAAGAAAAATATGAATTCAAATGTGTTATGGTTTTTTTAATTAATTTATTGAAATTATATACTTATTAAGTTACATATTTTATTAGGGCATGTGTAATTCTCTGTGTATCTTGTAATAAATCATTCGTATTTTCTTTTAGGACAGCTAATACGATCGTTTCATTTTCATTACTTTAATATACCACATTATATATAGTTATTATTAAAAAAAAGATTTTCTATTGGAAAACAAGATTTTTTTTTGTCATTTACAAGATTTTCAGACCAAATGATCTGGCAACGCTGAGCACAGCACAGTATTCGTTCGTATTGTACAATAAATCTTCCCTGTATACCAACAAATCACAAATTGTTGAAACTACATAAAAACAATTTCAATATTTGAAAGCATGCCCTTCATGCCATTTTGGGTACGTCCCATGTAGCCAAGAAATATCCATATTTCAATTGTCACAATTTTGTTACAATATTTGGTGTGTTTCTTATTTAAATCTATAGATCGACTGAATCTGAAATCTGGGTATTAATCATAAGAACACGACATGATTGATTAAAGTGTCGTGAAAAATTACGACAGACGATAGTCGTAATTTTGTTTTAAGATCATATGTGGCGATTGTAATTCTATCGTTTTTTATTGGTATAAATTTAAATTTGGTATAATAAAATAATAAATTTATTGACAACCTAAGCATATGAAATGAGTGGCTGTCACTTCTTATTGAAAAAATTTTAATTTTAGATCATAGTACCTTTTTTATTTTATAATTTTCTAAAATAATTTTCAAACATTAAGGCTGATTTTCATTGCAATGCGAATCAAAAAACCTATTTTCATTACTAGAAATTTTTAATCTTTTGCAGAAATTTAGAAAGAGATAGATATAAAAATATTATATAAGACAGAACGAGACAGCGTCACTAACTTTGTTTATATCTTATATTTTTGACTATCATATCTTCATTTGAATTTCGTTCAGAGAAAAAATAATAATTTCATCATTCATATTTTTGACATTCATATCTTTTTCATTTGACATTCATATCTTTTTATAGGAAAGTATCTCAGCAGACATACTTTGCTATAAAAAGACGCCAATGTCAAATTTCTTACTATAAAAAGATGTGATTGTCAAATTATTTGCCATAAAAAAGATATGATTGTCAAATAATTTTTTTTAAAAAGATGATCTTATCTCTCTATCACACAACTATTATATATGTATTTTGCATCCCGTACTGGTCGACAACTTAAAGTTTTTTGTAATGAAAATCGAACAGTCTTTGCAATGAAAATCAGCCTTTATAATAAAACTACATTTTTATATTTACACGATTGCTTAGACAATATCGTGTAAATTTGATAGATAAAACGATACACACTTTGCTATATCGTTTTATATGATACTAAACTAAATGGTATAAAAGTTTTACACGATACGACATTATAATTTTGACAGCATGTGACGATTGTCGTCTCCTGTGATCTTAAATCGCATATTTAAAGATACACGACTGTCGCAATCGTCTCTTATGATTCATGCCCAGATTAATCTTTCGAGTGAAATAAAAAAACCTTTGACTATATAATATATGGACTGCTAGTAACCAACTTCATTGCTGCCGACTATGCGCATACCACCAGTGATGGCGAAAAAAGGAACTAACTATTCCGAATTGCCTTTGGCGACGCTCGCCTTTTTGACGGCCAATAAAACAACTAAATCATTTATGAGAATTCCATAGATTTTACTTGAGAATTCTACTGGATTTAATTCAGAATTCCATAACTTTAGTTGTTTTATTGGCCATCTCTGGTGCTATGCGCTACCAGTCATAATAGTATTTTTTTCTTTGACAGCAAAGGAAATTATAAGCGATTAGCAGTCCATATATTGTATAGTCAAAGAAAAAAACAATCAGATTTTTTTCAGATAAAAAAAAATACAATGTTGACGTGTAAAATGAAAATATTGGTTTGGCAACTCTGGAATTCTCAAATTTTCGAAATTATTTTTCAATTTAAATAACAATTTCTGTAATATTTTTCATTAAATATTACTTTTTATAATATTTATTGTTGTTAATTTACAAAAAATGGAAATAATTAAAAATAATAGTTTAAAAACATTATTTAAAAATGAAGTTTAGCCGCAACAAGCACAAAGTTAACCACAAGCAATAACAAATCTGAAAAATCTGAAAATATTCTCAAAACAATCTGACTAATCTGAAATTGAAATAAGAAACAGCCATCAGATTTATCAGATTGATCTGAGCAGAAATAAGAAACAGTTTCAGATTAATTGATCAGACTGGTCTGAGCGTAAATTGATTGATCAGACTGGTCTGAGCGTAAATAAGAAACACACCTATTGTTCACATTAAATTGACACTAATTTGTTGAAAATGTTGTGGAATGATTTTGTGACATTATTGTCACATTACCTACGACATTTTAAGGTCATAAAACTTTTAAATAACGGCGAAAAACGCAACACAGGCATTGTGAACATATTTTGACAATTTGTTCACATCGATTCATTGATACCACGATATACATAGTTCTTTGTTCTGGAAATTTCGAGAATCAAGTAAATTGTTTTAATATTTGAGTAAAACTTTTGATAATAGAATTAAAAAAAAAGTTAATAATAAAAGTTAATTAAAAAATTTAATTAAAACAAATTTAAATAAATAAATTTTAAAAAAAATTTAATTTTCATAAAATAAATATAAAAAAGTGAATATGACAAAATTTAACATATTTACAAAAAGTAAATTGATAAAAAAAGAATTAAAAAAATTTGAAAACCTGAACAGTAATTCAATACCTGAGCCTGGTTTGAATACTATGAGCATAATGGACTGGGAATCACTAGAGCCTGAAAATATTTTTTATCGATTATCTTAGGTAAGTTACAAAAAAAAATTAAAAAACAAACAATTTTAGCAGAAATTAATTGTTAATATCTCTTATTACAAATGTTATTATATATTTGAATTTAAATTTAAATTAATGTATTTATAACTATATATTTATAAGTATACACATATTTTGAATTAATGTATATTATATAACTATTTAGTACTATTTAAATATTATTGAAAAAATAATTAAAATGAATTTATTAAAACTTTAAGCTTGTAACGGAATCAAAATTTTTTATGATTCGTTATCTGAAGATAAGTTCGGTGGAGAAGGGTTCGGGAGCTGAAAGCGTTGGGCGCCAGGTCTGAGTGACCTAGCCTCAATCACTAAAAAAAACAAGACCAATTTTTTTTCTTTCAGCTCCCAGGATCATTGGGATTTCCTTCTATTGCCGGCTTAGCAGAGTCTGTGGGGTGTGGGTCGACCAATGATCCTACTAACTACCATATTGTCTGAATATGCAACTCTTCAATCCAAATCAAATGTTACATAATAACATCTGACTGGTTCGAAGAGCCACAAGAGAAGGACATCCTGACTACGCTGGTTCACATTAAGTTTGACTCCTCTTAGCCAGCCATGTTTACACAAAAAAAATTTACACCAAAATCCTCGAAAAAAGGAACTGCAAACAAAAAAACTTTCCGAATAAAATACAAAAAACAACAACAAATCCAAATATACACCCAACGATGTCTTCACCAAAAAAAATAATAAATACAGCACTAATAATTTTAAATTATAAATAACAAAATTTTTATTTATGTTTTTATCTAGTTTTTCAAAAAAAAAAATTATTATAATAATTTAGAATAATAAAGAATTTTTTTATTGGTAATTGACAGTGTTTTAATTAAATTAGTTTTTATTTTCTTCTTTCAGGAATGTCAAGATCAGATGATATCCATATATAATTAATATATTTAGGGCACTGCCTTGCCATAAAAAAAAATACTAAAAAAAAATTTACAACATAGCTTTTTCTTCCCAGTGGTTACGTGTCTGCTCCCGACATGTCTGGACCAAACACGAACCCTGAAAACGCTATCCTTCGAATAATTTTACTATAATCATATACATATATATATTTATCTATACAACACCAATAATTAATTACAAATTCAATAAATAAAAAAAAACTACTCTACACAAAATCGTATAAACAAAAAAAAACCAAATTTTTAATGCACAAAAAAAATATATAACCAAAAAAAAAAAATTCCCTCGACGACTCTGCTACTGACTGCAAACATACTGAACTGGACGGTTTACGACTACACGGGCACACAGGATCGTACAGGAACGAAAAGAACACCACAGGAACAAGTTACAATACGATTTACGCGCGCGCTGGACACCATAATTATTATATTATTTAATCAATTTTTTTTTTCTTCATCTTTTCAAATTCAATTCCTTTCAGACAATTTTTTTTCCTCACTTAACTATCAAATAATTGTTCTTTGGTTTTTTTTTAATTCACTAAATTTATTTTTTTCTTCTTTTATTTTGTTTTTTTTTTTTTTTTACTCAACTTTTCCTTTTCTGAATCATTGTAATAAATTTAAAAAAAAATGTTATATTAAAAAAAAACTGATAAAAAAAAACAAACAGCCCAAAAAAATTTCAAGGTATCTAACCCCGGTGTCCAGTGGCAGTTAACATCCTTGATTTTGACCCAATCAAGATCATCATTTCTTTTTGATTCTCGAAAAGGTTATTATAATTTTCCCACCGCCACGACATATACACGTGACACCACAAATTAATAACTTAACGATAACTACAACTAAACTACAAACTATGACCCCATCACCTGAACGATACAACTAAACAATAAAACAATAACAAACTTGACAGACCGGCTCACGCAGAGGAAGTATTTTTTTATAAAAATTTTTATTTCTAATTTATTATTTTTTTGTTTCATATTTTTAGGAATCTCTGGGTGTCACAAAACAGGCTGGATTCTGGCTTCCACTCCAGAACCAGTCTGAAATCACTCAGCTTCATCCGGGAGACGCGGTCTATCCATACTAATAACTAAATTCTAAAAATATCACTAATAATAATAATAGTCTACTCTAATTCTATTAATACACTATTAAACTAACTAATAAAAAAAAAAACCCCACTTAATACTAATCAAAATAAATAACAATTAATTGTAAAAATAATTTACTAATAAATAAACTAATAATTTTACCCTTATATTACTAACAATAAATTTTAACTACTAATAAATTAACAATTAAGTGTATAAAAAAAACTAACAACTAATAATTTAAATAACAACTAAATGTAAATACTATTCTAATAAATAAATAACTACTAAACTAAAACACTTAATTATAAATAACTAATACTAAACGACAAAAAAAAATCACCGCTCACTAATATAATAAAAAAAAAATATCACAGATGTTAATGATAAGGATATTTAAAAACAAAAATTTGCCTTTTTTTTTTTTTAGATCAACGTGGGGCTGTCCCACACCCTGAGCAGTCTCATGCTCCACCGACTGCGTTAGCCGGGCATCAACTTAATTTACCATTTTTATTTTACCTTACTTTATGTACTCTCATTATAATACGAGTATAATTAAATAAACTTATGGTAAAATAATACTTACTACTAACACAAAATATACCTAATGTAAACTAACCTTAATACGAAATAAATATCAAATTCAAAAAAAAAAAAAAATACTAAATTGTACTTAATAAATACCAATTATTGTATCAGAATAAATAAATAATTGGTTGGTTGGTTGGTAGAAGTGGCGAGCCTCCCGACACCTGTCAGAAGACTCCAATTAGCGCGTTAGCGCCGTTTTGGTACCACAACACTCGTGAACCCTGGCTTTGATCTATGGCTAGGTAGGGTTTGTTAAAACCAGCCTGTGGCGCTCAGGAAGTGAACCATATCAGTGGGCCACTTCGTGGCTAGGTCGTTAAGATTGTTAAGGTGATAGTGACCCAGAGAGCGATATCTGGCCCTGGCCAGCGCTGGGCATTTACATGCAAAGTGAATTACCGTCTCTCTTTCATCTGGGTCCAGACAACTACGGCAGAATTGGTGGGACGGTATTCCTAATCTGACCGCATGTGCACCAATTGGCCAGTGCCCCGTGAACACAGCTATAGTTCTGGCTATGTCCTTACGTGACAGTTTTAGGAGTTCATTCGTTTTGTGCTTAGCGTATAACGGCCATGTTTCCCTGGTCGTTTTACAAGTGGTTAGGTTTTTCCATCTTTGATTGGCTATTTTTTGGAAATAAAGGAATATGCCCCGCTTTATAGTGTTGATTGGGGGGTCAACCTGTTCCGCAAGCGATGCTTCTAGGTTGGACCCCCTTCGCGCTAGCTCGTCAGCCCGTTCGTTCCCTTCGTTGTTCCTATGGCCCGGAACCCAAAGTAACGTGACATCGTACAGACTACTTATGTATGCCAGCTCTTCTGAGCATGCCCTAACTAGCTTAGACGATACAGTGGCAGAGTTAAGAGCCAAAAAAGCCGCCTGGCTATCTGTTACTATTGCCACTTTATGTTTGGAATATGTGTCATTCTTGACAAGCATACACGCTTTACAGATTGCATTGAAAACACTGACACTGTTGGGTAGTCTAAAAGATAAATCTGTCTTTAATGAGTCGGAGTGTATACCTGCACCAACACCACAGTCCATCTTAGAACCATCAGTGAATAGTACCGTGTCTATCCCTCTCAATAGGCTAACTTCTTTCCATTCTGTACGTGTTGGTATTTTGACTTTAAATTTCTTGTCTAGCACCAATATGGGGATAATATAATCAGTGGACGAAGGTACCAGATCCTTAGCGAAACAGCCAAGAATGCAGTTCTGTCCATATGGCTTTTCGCGCCAGAACCCAATTTCTTTGAGTCTGACCGCACTACATGAGGATATATATTTAATATTGAGGTCAGGCGGGAGAAGGCATAGAATTGCGTCCAGAGCATCCCTCGGCGTTGATCTTAACGCCACTGTGATGCAAATGCATGCACTTATTTGAACTCTACCTAACATACGGCCAAGAATGCAGTTGTGTCCATATGGCTTTTGCGCCAGAACCCAATTTCTTTGATTCTGACCGCACTACATGAGGATATATATTTAATATTGAGGTCAGGCGGGAGAAGGCATAGAATTGCGTCCAGAGCATCCCTCGGCGTTGATCTTAACGCCCCTGTGATGCAAATGCATGCACTTCTTTGAACTCTACCTAACATGGTACGTACATACGCCCTCTCCAGAGCCGGCCACCAGATTATTGAACCATAGGTAAGAATGGGCCGTACTATGGCAGTGTACAACCATAAAACCATGCGAGGTTTTAATCCCCATTTCTTGCCAAGCATCTTTTTACAGGAATATAAGGCCGTGCATGCCTTTTTTACTCTCTCTTCTATATTTAGCTTCCAATTCAATTTCGAGTCAAGAATTACACCCAGGTATTTGACCTTAGAGGATAGATTTAGTGTTACACCGTCCAGTCTTGGACGGGTAAACACCGGGATTTTAGTTTTTGTAGTAAACAGCATTAGTTCCGTTTTACCTGGGTTAGCATTTAGGCCACAGCTCTTGGCCCACCTGCTAACCATGCATAGGGCACGCTCCATAATCTCGCTGATTATATGAAGAAACCTACCGGAGACTAATACTACTAAATCATCCGCATATGCTACGGCTATGATTCCTTCCTTTTGGAGTTTCATTAAAATTTTATTCATTACTAGTAGCCATAGCAAGGGTGACAACACACCTCCTTGTGGTGTACCCCTACTCACGTATCTAGTAATGCGTATATGACCGAGATCCGCATGGATCTCACGCGTTTTAAGCATTTTAACTATCCACTAAGTGCTGCGTCAACACCTAGATCGTCCAGAGACTCTTGGACAGCTGTTACGTGAACCTTATTGAAAGCACCTTCTATATCGAGGAAGGTGGCTAAGGTGTACTGCTTATAATGGATTGATTGTTCCACGGTTTGTACCACTTCACTCAGCGCGGTTTCGGTGGACTTACCTTTGCAGTAGGCATGTTGGTATTTGAATAATGGGCTTCTTTCAAGAGTGTTTCTCAACTCCAGGTCCAGAATGCGCTCTAGGGTTTTTAACATAAAAGATGAGAGGCTAATTGGCCTAAAGTCTTTTGCCATGTCATGGCCCCTCTTCCCTGCTTTAGGAATGAAAACAACCTTAACTTGCCTCCACGACTGTGGAATATGACCAAGCGTAAGACTGCCACGAAACAGTTTCGTTATAAGTGGAGTAACAAGCTCGTTACATTCTGGCAACATCTTAGGAATCCATCTAGGCCTGCAGATTTATACGGGGAGAATTTGCTGATTGCCCAGGCAACCTTTTTTCCGTTATAAGTGAATTTACCTATTCTGCCGAATGCGTCCGGTTCTCTGAGAAACCCCTCTGGGTTTCCTCTCGTGAATCTACAGTGCATCCGGGAAAGTGAGTGTTCACTAGCAAATTCAACGTATCAGAGGACGTTTCCGTCCATACCCCTTCCGCGGTCTTCAGGAATGAGGCATTCGTGTGCTCTTTTGCTAAGACTTTGCTAAGTCTGGCAGAGTCTCTTGCGCTTTCGATAGATTCGCAGTAGTCTTGCCAGGTTTTATTTTTGGCCAGACGAATCGCTTTTTTATATTCTCTAAGACGGTCCTTATAGAGTTGCCAAGAATTCTGCTGATAGCAGACATTATATGCTTCCCTAGTCACTTTTCTCAGATTGGTTAGGTTCGAATCCCACCACACGGGGAAGGATTTTTTACTACGCTTAATGGGCCACGACACATTGAACGAAACCTTCATGGCTTTGGCAAACATGTCGGTCTTGTTTTCCAGTTCAGACACGGTGTCTATATAGGACTCTCTGTTATCTATGCCTGATAACTTAGACTTCAATACCTGTTTGAACTTAACCCAAGCAGTATTCTTAGGGTTCCTATATGGCTTTGGGGGGTCTATTTTAAGGTTAAGATTGAAGAGTATCCAGCTGTGATCCGAAAAGGATCTTCTCTCGGACACCCTCCAATTTTCTAGTTTTAGGGACTTGTCATTGCCTATACTGGTAATATCGATCACATCTTCCCAGCCAGGATATCTATCCGAGCTGGGGAAGGTGAAAGTGGGTGTACTACCTCTGTTACAAATGATCAGGTCTGAATTTAAAATAAAATCAAAAAGTGACTCACCTCTTTCATTTATCTCTGAGCTACCCTACAGGGTATGCCTGGCATTAGCATCACAGCCAACAAGCAGCTTGCTTCCTTTGGCCTGTACTAGTTGCTGGAATGTAGGTGGCGGAGCTGGTTCATCGTGAGCCATATACACCGAGCTGATGTATAACTCCCTACCACCTTCACATTCAATTTTGACAACTGTCAAATCTTCATGGCTAAAATGAGAACAAAGAAACGCATTAATGTGCTTTTTTACCAAAATACAAGTTCTGGGCTTACCACTGTTCATATCTACAGTCTTGTAGAATAGGTTATAATTAGGACTCTTCAGACCTCTTACCCTAGAGGTGTTTATCCAGGGCTCTTGCACGATGGCGATGTCTAGGTCTTCCTCGCACAGGAAGACCATCAGGTTATCCGAGGCGCACTTAGAGTGCTTCAGGTTAACCTGTATTACCTTCATCGCCATCGATAGTGTTTGGGGCTAATAGTGATGTCTCTTTGGCTAGAGACAGTTCCTCCAGCAGGTCGCTTGCTTCGTCTAAGTCTTTGACTTCTGAGCTTCCTGCTGGGAATATCTTAAGTTTGGCATTCCTGATGCCAAACCTCGGCTTCCACTCTTTCCTCTCCAAAGGCTGTATACTGGCCTCGTTAAGCAGCAGGAGTAAGGACATACTGCTCTTCTGTATGTCCACCTCCGACTCTTTCCTCAAGACTGCCCAGTTATCCATCGGGACATCTTGATTGTGCAATCTCAAACATTTGAGCAGCTTCTCGCCGTCTAACTCCATCCTAGGCAACCAAATGGGTGCCCTAGGTCTCCTGGGTATTTCCCCAGCCGGGATTAAGCCAATCGTGGCCTCTTCCCAAGTGTCGCTAATCTTACCAACACTTTTGCTGAGGAACTCCATAGAGAACTGATCTTCGCACCTGATCACCCGGTAGCCCCTGACTACCGCGGATGAGTCAAACCCTGGAAGAGGCTCCCCATTGTTCTCGAGAACACAATCCATCACTATCTCGGACAGTCTTGCTTCTACCTTAACCCATAACTCAGCTGTGACTTGCTGGTTAGGAGCTTTCCTGTTTACAACGGCTACACACAGGTGGTCCTTGGCGATATCGCTATACCTCTTGACAGCCGTTCTATCGCCGGTCTGGTACGCCTCTGTCTTTCCGACCTTGACCTTAGGGAGCTCTAAGGACTCTTCTTGAGACCTGTCCCTTTTCGCACCTGGCTTAGTTTTTATGTCCTTATCCCCGATAAATGCCTCGTACTGTTGCACTATCTGGGAGTACATAGCTTTGTCTGCCGCGTCCTTCTCATTGGGTTTCCCGTCAGTTCTGAGAAATCTTGCCCAGTATGAACTTAGCCTTCAGAAACCGCCTCTTGAGAATGGACCCAGAGCTGCGCGCGTATTTTTAGTTTTTTGGGTACCATGCTTGGTACCAGATATGCTAGGTGGCTTTGGCGTGCTATGGCTGGCACTACTGCTACCACCAGGCACAACTGGAGTACTGTGACTGGTACTTGGGTTATTGATTAGGGTACTTTGTCTGGTACCTTCGCTAATGATTGTATCCTGGCTGGAGGCAAGTAGGTCATCTTCATCAGAAGATGAGCCGATTTGTTGTTGTTGTAGTTGATGTTTTTTAAAATTGTTGTTCATTGTTGTTCCCATGAGTTCGTCCGGAAAGTGAGTCCATCCTGCCATCATTCCTGCCGAAGTTCGGACGAATAAATAAATCTACAAAGGACTGATAGGAATTACCATGGACAACCAATCTAACTATCAGTCAAGGCTCACAAACACAACAACTAATAAATATTCACCAAAAAAATCAAAAAAAAATTTTTTTTTCACTTTTCAAAATGAAGCCGTCGGAAGGAATGTAAACCAAAAGGGGATTTAATGACGAAAATATGTTAGCCTCACCAACTCCATCCGAACCTATCTCCAGCAAAACAAGTAGTCGATGGAGTTGCTATCTGTTCGGGTGACCAACGTCACACCAAACCAAAAATTTTTTTTACATTTTTCAAAAAAAATTGAACACTAATTGTAAAACAATTGGTGCATATTAAAGTCCCATAATTTTGGGCGGCAATTGTAACGGAATCAAAATTTTTTATGATTCGTTATCTGAAGATAGGTACGGAGGAGAAGGGTTTGGGAGCTGGAAGCGTTGGGCGCCAGGTCTGAGTGACCTAGCCTCAATCACTAAAAAAAACAAGACCAATTTTTTTTTTCTCTTTGAGCTCCCAGGATCAATGGGATTTCCTCCTCTTGCCGGCTTAGCAGAGTCTGTGGGGTGTGGGTCGACCAATGATCCTACTAACTACGATATTGTCTGAATATGCAACTCTTCAATCCAAATCAACTGTTACAAAATAACATCTGACTGGTTCGAAGAGCCACAAGTGAAGGACATCCTGACTACGCTGGTTCACATAGGTTTGACTCCTCTTAGCCAGCCATATATACACAAAAAAATTTACACCAAAATCCTCGGAAAAAGGAACTGCAAACAAAAAAACTTTCCGAAAAAAATACAAAAAAAAAAAACAAATCCAAATATACACCCAGCGATGTCTTCACCAAAAAAAATATGTCACTAAATAAGAAAATAATAAATACAGCACTAATAATTTTAAATTATAAATAAAAAAAATTTTTATTTATATTTTTATCTAGTTTTTCAAAAAAAAAATTTATTATAATAATTTAGAATCATAAAGAATTTTTTTATTGGTAATTGACAGTGTTTTAATTAAATTAGTTTTTATTTTCTTCTTTCAGGAATGTCAAGATCAGATGATATACATATATAATTAATATATTTAGGGCCCTGCCTTGCCATAAAAAAAATACTAAAAGAAAATTTACAACATACCTTTTTCTTCCCAGTGGTTACGTGTCTGCTCCCGACATGTCTGGACCAAACACGAACCCTGAAAACTTTATACTTCGAATAATTTTACTATAATAATATATATATATATTTATCTATACAACACCAATAATTAATTACAAATTCAAAAAATAAAAAAAACTACTCTACACAAAATCGTATAAACAAAAAAAAACCAAATTTTAATGCACAAAAAAAATATAGAACCAAAAAAAAAATTCCCTCGACGACTCTGCTACTGACTGCAAACATACTGAACTGGACGGTTTACGACTACACGGGCACACAGGATCGTACAGGAACAAAAAGAACACCACAGGAAAAAGTTACAATACGAATTACGCGCGCGCTGAATACCATAATTATTATATTATTTAATAAATCTTTTTTTCTTCATCTTTTCAAATTCAATTCCTTTCATACAATTTGTTTTTCCTCACTTAACTATCAAATAATTTTTCTTTGGTTTTTTTTTTTTTTTTGAATTCACTAAATTTATTTTTTGCTTCTTTTATTTTTTTTTTTTTTTCTCAACTTTTCCTTTTCTGAATCATTGTAATAAATTTAAAAAAAAATGTTATTAAAAAAAAAACTGATAAAAAAAAACGAACAGCCCAAAAAAATACAAGGTATCTAACCCCGGTGTCCAGCGCGGCGGTTAACATCCGAATCCCCGAAATTTTTAAATTTTCTTTTTTCGATCATCTGAATTTGCCCTTGATTTGACCCAGGGCAAATCAAGTTCATCATTTCTTTTTGATTCTCGAAAAGGTTATTATAATTTTCCCACCACCACGACATCTATACGTGACACCACAAATTAATAACTTAACACAAATTAATAACGATAACTACAACTAAACTACAAACTATGACCCCATCACCTGAACGATACAACTAAACAATAAAACAATAACAAACTTGCAGACCGGCTCACCCAGAGGAAGTATTTTTTTATAAAAATTTTTATTTTTAATTTATTATTTTTTTTTTCATATTTTTAGGAATCCCTGTGTGTCACAAGCTTTTTAAATATTTTTTGGTAGAAATACGTAATTTTGAAGAAAAATTGGAAAGGATATCTTATAATCCTTTTTTTAAAAAAAATAACTTTAATTATATATAGTGAGTTAAAATTAAGGTCACCTTTGTTGAACAATAAAAAAACTGTAATTACCTACATTTTTTGGAGTTTAACTACGGTTGATCCTACTTTAAATTTACCATATAAAATGACTTAATTATCTGCGGCCCCAAACAAATTTCACATTTTTTCATAAAACCATTGTGACATTAAAGATTAAATTGTAATTACAATGTCGTTTAATTGACACATTCAAGGGTCACAAGAATGTCACAAATTAATATAACTTCAATGCCACACCAATTTGTCACATTGATGTAGTAATTTCGGTTGCCTTTTTTATCAAAATATTGACAATAATGTCACATAAAAATGTCAACATCTCACAGAAAATTGTCGTTTGTCAAGTTATTGTCACAGTTGGCTACTTGGGTTACGCACAGGAGTGCTTTTTTCGCGCGGAAGTACCCTTTTTCAAGCAGTTTCCAAATTTAAGAGTTGTGCGTGAAAATAACACAAATAAAGGTTAAACTTCCGAATAAGGTCCTTCCGATTTTGAAAAGAAAAAGATAAAAGATAAAATAATAAAGATAAGTACATAAAAATTTACAAAAGTAAATTACGCTAACATGAAAATGAAATAATTTAAGTTGATTGGTTTATGGACAGGACCAGACTCTCCACTGGATAGTGGTCACCACGAGCTAACGTTTCAATCCTGAAAATAAATTCCGGTAGCGGTAATCCTTTTCCCGAACCATCGAACTGGATCCCCCAATTCGCTACCGGATTACGACAATTCCCTCGTACCTGCGATCGAAAATTAATTTCTTCATCCTCACTAATACTTTCCGCTCGATCCCTGGAAGGTGCATATCCAGTGGACGGTACGGAAGTCGCTGGCGCTTGCGGCAGTGGCGTAGGTGGTAAATCATACCGGACAGCTGTTGGTATTTGACGCTGGGGCTGTGGTACCGAAGGCGCAATTTCCTGCGAGCGAGCAACTCCCGCAGTTCATTAATCTGCCGTTGTTGTTCCGCAATCACATTCGACATATCATGTACCCGACGATCCAATTCTGTTGGTAGCGGAGGTGGTTGCTGGTAAGTAAAATTATTATTATTGAACCCGTTGTGTATATATTGCTGATTCGATCTCTGATAATTGTTTCGACCAGTATTATAATTGAGTTTTTTGCAGACGCATTTGGTGCTGCGATTCGTGCGGATCCAAACTGTTGGAAATACGGATCAGACCGTGGCGATGCGGTCCATGGACCGAACGGACCTTGGCTGGGCATCACTACCGACGTCTGCCGGTTAGACGGTAATGACCATGGACTTCCTACCGAAGCACCCGTATCCGGACGTGGTTCAGGTACTTTATTTTTGTTGTGATTATTATTATTATTATCGACTATCTTTTTAGGTACCGTTCCAGTTTCGGCAGGGACGGATTTTGCTAATGGAGCCAGTTCCGGAATTAATATACCGCCGGCACCATCCACGTTCTCTTCCTCACCAGGAGCTAGTTCCGACGTAAGGGCAAATGCTTTTATTTTCTCTAAACCTTCCCTTAATTCTATAATTAAACTCCTAACCAGACCTGAATATTTTTTTTCTACATTTTTAGACGATTTAATCTATCCCACACATGGTATGATTTTGTAGTGGCGATAGCCAACGCATCCTTGTTGGAGGTTTTCAGGCCGTCAAGGATCAGCGCTTTACAAGAAGACACCTTTCCTTCGCAAATGCATAATTCGCCCTCTGGATCGGAGATATTTGGCTTTGGCAAATTAGTTTTCTTCTTTATCTCCTGATTTAGTATTCTATTGAGGCGCGAATACTTTTCCATTGTGGTATCCGTACGAACAAGTAGGTTCCGGATTCCTAATTCATAGGCCAACTCATCCTCCTCTAACAAAAACGGATCTATACAGTGTCTAAAGGTATCCATTATAATTTTATTTTCCTAATTAATTTTATTTATCTAATAATATAATTGCTTATTTCAGCAGCGGTGATGACTACTACTATTCTATGACCTATTCTACAAATACTATTACTATAACTAATACTAACACTAATAATAAATAACACTAATAATTAATTATCAAAATAATAATTAATAAAAAAACTTTAATAAATAATATACAAAACTATGTAAGCTAACCCTAGCATAAATAAACAAAAAAAAAAAAATAATGTAAACCCGGCTTCACCAAAAAAAAAAAATTTCATAAATAACAATCAGTGTATAATGAACGAATTTGTAAATTATAAATAACAGAAAAAAACTTTGTAAATATAAATAACAAAAATTTGTAAACAATAAATACATGTCTTTATTATTTACAAATTTGTAAATAATAAATACATGTCTTGGGTTTGTCTTGCATGACATGACTTGGGTGTGTCTTACATGACATGTTGTGACACCGTGTATTTTTTTTTAATATATTTTTCTAAAAAGAAAATAAAAAATTATTAAATTAAAATAATTTAAAAAAATACCTTGTTTAGTTGCTTACGTCTGCGTCCATCTTGATGTTATTTGTATGCCGGCTTGTCATATCTCAGATGTCAGTTAGTAGACAGGCGCGGAGGTAAATTGGAGGTGGGTAGCCATGTTAGTAGTAATTCGAAATTCCCGTCAGCGCTTCGGTCTCTTGATTTTTGGAACAGAAAACAATAGACAACCTTTGTTGCCCTTGTGGGCCATGTTTTGATTCCGAAAGTCAAGAGATCGCGTGATCGAGGAAACAATAGTTTCTCGAAATGAAAAAATTTTGAAAAATGGATTGTTTCGAGGGGTCGAGAAAATTTGTTTGTTGAGGTCGGACGGCCAAATTTTGTTGATTATTTTTGGGAAAAATTTTTGCATTTTGTTTTTTTTTTTAAATTTGAATTTCTTTTTGATAAAATTTTGAATTTTGTTTTTTTTTATTAAATTTTGAATTTGTTTTTTTTAAATTTTGGTTGCCGGAGGGATAAAGGAAAAAAAAATATATTAGAAGGAGTGAAAAAAAAACAAAAATTAAGTTGATATGTCGTGAACCTTAGTATAATTCTTATAATAAAAAAATTAAAGAAATATAGTTCAAAAATAATAAAGAAAGAAAAGAGAAAAAAGGAATTAAGAAAAAAAAAACGAAAATTGGGATAAAGTCCAAATTATAAAATAAAATAAGTGCCGGAATTACCCTGCACTAGCCAGATCTACCTAAGTAGCTGAGAACAACAAATAAAAATTCCAGCAACCTTATAGAGAAAGCAGCGCGAAGGCAGTCCACATTTTTAAATTTTGTTAAAAATTGTGTTTTTTTTGGTGCCTGGTGATTTTGTTTTTGTTTTTTTTTTATTTTTTTTTGTAATAAGAGTAGGTACCTTTGGTAGCTGGTTCCCGTCCTGGCATGCCGGAGCAGGAAGCAGTAATTAACCAGGTACTGTGCAAATTGTTTTTTTTTTGTTATTTAAATATTTATTATTGATGTCTATAGTAGAGTAAATTATTAGTAGCTTTTGCTTTGTTTTTGTTTTGTAAATTATTTATTTTTTTTAAGTAAAGTAAATTTGTTGTTATTTATAATAATTTTTATTTATTCTTTACAATTATTTATTAGCCCAATAAATATTTCGTTTCGTACCGACTCTAAAATGGTATTCCCAGAGACGTACGAAACGACAAATTTGTTGCCAACGTGAAAACAGAAAAATAAAATTCCCAATAGATGGCTTTGCGGAAAAAAGTCGTTTTTATGTTGGTACCACCAGTTATTTTGACAATCAAAATGCAATGTTTACAATTTATTTAATAATAATAAAAAAGTAATAATATTATTAAAATTTATTTAAAATTTATTTAATAATAATATAATATACTAATTGTGTACAATTTATCGGCTAAATATTGAGTTATAAAAAAATTCAATTGCACGGCATTTTTTTTGCAATATTAGTTAGTTTTATTATATACATTTATTAAACAGTGAATTATTTATAAATGCATAAATACGTTTACTTGAAATATAATTAATAGATTAGGGTAGATTAGCTAGTGAATTGGTTGCCAAAATAAAGTTGTACTAGATTTCATACAGAACTTTATTTTAACAAATATCCAAAAAAGATGAGAAATAATAAAAAAAGATGCGGTTGAAGCAATTGTTGAAAAAACGGAACAAGTTGTTGTCTCATAAGAGTTCTATTTTTTCATCATTCCAGATAAAAAATGACTACATTTCCATTCATGTTTTTAACTCTCATATTGGAATAAAAAAAATATATACATTTATAAACTATAAATAATTAGCGTTTTATTTATCATTTTGGATCATTTCAATCTAGATTTCCACATTAATATAATATACTAATATATTTCCGCAATTATTCTTATAATAATTGTGGAAATATTTATTGTATTATGGTACAAAAAACACATTTTACTTTACGATTTTCTAGAGTCGTAAGCAAAATTGCTTACGACAAATTTTTTACTTTTTTGACATTTCAAGGCGTTTCGTAACGACTCAGAGAATACTACTTTTTTTCATATGTGTCGTATTTAACGCCATCTTTCGTTAAATACGACTCTCGTAATACCATTTTCTCTAAGGCGTGTCGTTCGAGAGAAAATACGACTGTCAGAATAAGCCCATAAATTTATTTTCTCACCACCAATATAATTTTTGAAATTATATTAGTATAAAAAATTCAAATCATATTGTTTTATTCTTATGATTTATTTGGAATTTTAGTTATCTATTTTTTTTGAAAATTCCAACAATTTTGCTTATGCCCTTATTCCGACAGTCGTGTCGTATTTAACGCCGTAAAATAATTTCGTTTCGTACCGACTAAAAAAATGTATTCTCAGAGGCGTACGAAACGACTGATTTATTCGTTAATATTATTTATTTCCAATAGATGGCTTTAAAGATTTTTTTTACTATATTTCATTTTTTATATTTTATTTATACTTGATTTGACTTTCAATGATTTGATTTTTTTTTTAAATTATTTTTTCAATGATTCAATGATTTTATTTTTTTTTATTTATTTTATTTTTTATATTTTTTATTTATACTTGATATTAATAATAAAATACTACATTTTCGTTCTAGTCAATTGCAAAATTGCTTACGACAAAAATTATAGTTTTTTGACAATTAAATTCAAGTCGTACGCCTCCAAGAATACTAGATTTTGTGGCTGTTTCGTATCAATATGACTAATTTCGTATTGATACGACTCTCGTGATACAAAATTTTAGTAGTCGTATCTTACGCCAGCAAATACGACTGTCGGAATAAGGGCATTAATTTTTTTTTGTAGAGTGGTTACTGCGTTGGGTTGCTGATCGCTTCGATTTTATTGTTTTTTTTTTTTTTTATTTTATTTTTCTTTTGCGTTGATTTTTCTTTGAAATGAGTGGCTGATTTTTCAGTAATTCTCCAGGATGGATCGCAATGATTTCTTGTCCTTTCTCCCCTAATTCCTTAAGCGATGGTGCTTCACTCTAAAGGTTTTTTTTTTGTGAAAATCTTTATTAGTGAAAGCATCATCGTATTGTAGTATTGATTGCCGTTTGGATCACTGGTCGACTAACGCCCCACAGGCTGAGCATAGCTGGCACACTTAGGAGGAAATCCCAGTGGTCCAAGGAGTTCTAGTAATAGAAATTTTGGTCTAGCGTTTTTCTTGTGATGCGCTGTTGTTCACCCTAGACCTGGCGCCCACTTCACTAGAACTCCGAAGTTACCTCCTCCGACTTACCTTAAGTTAACAGGTGGTAATTTTTTTTTTGACGATAATTACTATTCTGTTACAATGTCTTTGGTATGTCTTGCATGACGGCTCACTGTGCAAAATTCGGAGCTTTCTATTAAAAGCTTTAAGAAAAACGAAACAAAATCGTGACATCAAAATGATTTTCCGTAAAAATACTTAAGAAAAAATATATGAAGTGGTTGACAAAAACTCCGAATTTGCCGAAGCTTTCCCCTCTTTTTTTTACAATGTCTTCAGACGAAAGAAATGTAATGTAATTTTGACATCCTTTATATCAATAAATTATTTTTCACTTTAATTATTTTAACAAGTATTTTTTCACTTTTTAATTATTTTAAAAGGTATTTTTTCTTTTATTATTAAATTATTTTTCTTTATTCAGTCCTGTCTCACCAAAGTTTCTAAAGGAATGAATTTAAATTCCTTTGTTCTAGAACTAACTTAAGCGTCTCTGATTTTCTTTGATTTTTCTTGCTGAAATTCTTTTAGAAATCCTTTAGAGTTCTTAAAAAAATTCTTTAAGAATTTTTAATGTTATTCTGATTTTTAGAAATTCTTACGGAATTCTTTGAAAATTTTTAAAGAATTTCTTAAAAATTTCTTAACAAAATTCTTAAGTAAATTATATAGTTTTTATTAAAGAATTTTTATAAAATATTCCAATGATATATTATAATAATTCTGTAAGAATTTTGAAAGAAATTCATAATGTTAAGGAAATTGATTTTTTATTATCCATCTCCCTTTTACATATATTTTTTCTCGCTCACTCACCTTCGAAACAATTCCGAAGGTTTGAAACCTGCATACTGGGGTGTCTTGGGTTTGTCTGGCAAGACGTGTATGATGTTTGCCTTTGTGGAAAAAAGTTCATATTATTATATGAACATCACTATTTTTTATTTAAAAACTAATAAAATGCATTTAAAAGTAATCAATAAAAACTTTTAACAATAATTATAAGTTAAATATGACTGAACAAAATGTAATTAAACAATTATATTTTATTTATTTTTTTTATTTTTATGGTGGGTTAAAAAATATCGCACATTCGATATCAGGGTATAAAAAAGGTGGGATATTTTTCAACCCTCAATGCTCTAAACCAAAGGGTTAATTCTCGACCCAATACGTTTTGTTATTTTGAGTCTAACAATATTTTTAAAGAGATTTCAGAATAATATGTATGGATATAGGTACTATAGATAGCATATAATGAGAGCGGGTTCCAATGTTATGACCCACGAACAGAAATTTAAAAATTCGCATTTGTTATTTGTTCTACATGCGAATTCTTTATTATTATATATTCTTTGGTATAATATATAATGCTTGGTTAAACTAATTTTTATCATGTAAACTTGCTTTTATTACCCAATTAAATGGGCTTTTTTATTTATCTTTATTAATTGTTTAATATAAAGTGTATAATCATTAAACATAATTGATTTCCAATTAAATCATCTATTTTATGTTATTTTCTATTTTTATATAATTAAATAAGTATAATGTAACACAGCTGTAATATAATACTTTATAATATATTTAAAATAGTGATATAATATTTGAAATGTAAATATGTATATACATAAGATTAAGCCACGTTTCTTAATATGAATTATATAATTATATTAAAAAAATGTGTACGACGCACTATGTAGTATACTTACTTGGTCTTTCATAATCTATTATTATATTTATTTTATTGTACTTTCAATATTAATAACTCTTACTTTCACCAGATTGATTTAAGTACGCGTATAACTCAAGCCAAACGAACAAACCTATTAAAATAAGAGTTTATTTTCATTAAGCTCGAGTTATTCACTAACTCTAATATAATATGGCCTTATTTTGAAACGGTGTCCTCTGATACAATCAAATCCAATATAACTTGTGTTGAACTTTTTAAAATTTAAATTAGTGACACATGAGAGCACTTCTTATTGAATAGAAATAGAGAATGGGAAAATATATTTGAACCAGAATATAATTTTCGATTTCGACAATAAAAAAAACAGTCATTATTAAGTAAATATTTATTATCTTTCGGTTCCAATAAAATAATATACTTAAAAATAAGACGAGAATAATTTGTTAATGAACTATTATCACATATTTTCAAACTACACCACAGAACTGAAAATACTTTTAATTTCTTTTTCTAATAGTAATCATATTTTTTATAATTTTAATTTTTTTAACAATTATTGTTAATAAAAATTCATAAACATTTCTCAATCATTAAATTGTATAAGAGCTAAACAAACATGAGAATTTTTTTTATTTTTCATATTTTCTTCCTTTTTTATGACATTATTTTTTGAATTTTAATGGCTAATTGGCTATATTAGATTTAATTGAAGATTTACTCAAACTGAAGTTACTAAGTATAATATATAGTTTCAAATTAAGTTAAATTATATACAATAGAATAGATCATTGTTTATAAAATTAATATTTTCACAAGCTCTTCTGTTTGCCATCATAGAAATTTTTAACAAATTAATAGAATATGCTACCTGGTTGACGTTAATAAAAAGTTGAGAATGTATCTTTGTTATTGGTAATTTATCCAAAAATCATACCACCTTTTTAAATATTTGTTTTACTTGTTTGTACGACTAATATGTGAATGTGATTGCGATAGCGATAGTATATTAAAAAAATAATTGATAGTAAATTATACATACATTTTGTTTACCAATTAATCATGTAAAATTAGATATAAAAATGTTAAATAAAGGTAAAGGAAATCCTAGGCTATATTGTTTTCCTAATTTTTAAATAAGAAAATGCTAGCCAAACTTATGTACAGCTATGTATGTATATAATATATGTATGTACATGTAGCGATGAGGCACTTTTTTCGGCAAAATTGTCGAATTTGGAATGAAGATAATCCATAAGTCATTGTCAAGACGCCGTTACATCCGCAAAAAGTCACTGTTTGGTGTTCTATATATATATATATAAAATAAATATGAACATTGATTTTAGAAGGTAAAAAAAGGCAAGATATTGAAACAGTTATAGTCTCGGATGGTATTTAAAAATCGTCGTTTATTAACGAAAATGATTATTGAAGTAAGGGATGTCTTTTCTATTGAAATACGATTGTGTTGATTTTTTAATTATATATATCGGGACAACAGACTTTGGTATTTCGAATTTTATACATTATAAAACTTTATATACCTACTTATTTGTTTATTTTATAATGAATCCAATATATGTTTTCATATGTCTTTGTAATACATTATTAAAGAAATTAAAACTTCCGCTAAAGTATGTATATACAATTGCCAATTCATATCTTCCGCTATCGTATACATTTCTAATAATCTAATAATTTTTCTCGATATTTTTATGAAAAAATATTGTAGAATTCATATATATGTACCGCTCACATATATTTCAATTTCATAAATAAATAGGTAATACAATGTAGATACATATGTGAAAATTTATACTAAAAAAAAATCGTGCAATATTATACGTACCATAGCATATGTACTTATATGTAATCAATCTACTTATTAGAGATTTCCAAATTAAATAAATATTACTATTTATTAGCCTAATTATAAATCTTCAGTTCAATGAACAGTGCTGCACTTTTTTAGTAATACATTTATTAAACTATAAATTTTTAATCTCAACTAAATCTGATAACTGCCTCGAGTGAACCAGCCACCGCTGGTTCACTCTAATCTTGGTAGATTAGAATCGACTGACTTATATCTATCGTCCCGCCACCACGATGACTGGCTACTTTCTCCCTTTTGAGAGGGCAGATTTAATATCCTGTTTAGCAACTGAGAAAAAGGACATTTTGATTCTCGTACAATGTCGCTTAACACATTTATGATTTATATTACGACACTAAACCGTTTAATGTTGATTTGCGGTACCTGTGTGATCGACTTTGCCACATACAATGAGTGTGATAAGTATTGGGCATGATGGTTTTAAAATATTAAAATACATATTTTTACTATACTATAATTATATGATCCCTTTTTCAATATCAAATTATATTTCAGTTGTTGCATTCATTATGGAAACATTAACTGATAGTTGGACAATAAAGAAACAATTTAAAATCAAATTTTAATTAATAATAATAGTTACTATATCTATAAATCAACGAATTCCAATCATAATTCCTTCATATGTATACTGTAATCAAATGAATATGAATATTTATTGTACATAATAAAAATGAAAATATCTACTGACTTTGCAATCATTAAATGGAATAATTGTTTCTGAGGCGGAAAAACAAACAATTAGAAAAAAGGAAAGAATTTTTGACATCACATATGCATAGTCATTTTTTTTTACAAAATAAAAAATTATAACAAACTTTATTCATTTAATAATTTAACCCCTAAGCCCTTTTAGTATCAGTTAAAACTCGAACAATAGATCCTACACCACCTTTTGCAAAAGTTTTTTCATGCCATTGTAAAAGATGACCACTTGAACCATCAGAAGGTATTTCAAAACCTCGATAAATATATTTCATTAAGACATCCATTAGATCATGCTGCTGTAAATGATCGATTGCTGAATCCATTTGGGACTGTTTAATTGACATTAATACTTTTATAGTAAGATTTGATGCATTATCCTATATTTCAATAATTTTTTTTATTTTATATTCTCTAACTCTAACACATTTACAAACCTTTATCTGTTGATTTTTGGACCCTAAAGGAGCATTTTGTAGAACATTTACAAGAGCTTCATTTACTTTTCCAACTGATAATAACGCTGCAACTTCTTTTTCATCCGGGCCAGTATTTGCTATTGAATCAACTTCATCTTCTTTAAAATTATCTTCGTTATACTGATCAACATCAATTTTTCGAAATGTTGAACTTGATGTATTTTTGGACATAGCTTACACCCAAATTTCAGGTAAGGTGAAAAGTAGTTAATAAATAATTTTAATAATAATGTAGTGACTAATCTAATCAAATATTTTTGATTAGGAAAGAATTTGTTTGATATTTTTTGACTCCCAATTGGATGACTACATAATAAACGCTACGCTCGCTACCCGTCCCTTTAAGCAAGGTGACTCCAAATTGAGTCAGAAACGAAGTTCGCTATATGAACTTCTACCTTGTTTCCATGACGAGTTGAACTCGAGTTCAACTCGAGTTGAACCCCATGGAAACACGAGTTGAGTTGAGTTTTCGTTAAATCCATTTCAACTCCACGAAACTAGTGGGATTGAGTTGAGTTATGTCATTGTATTAGTAAATTGACATTTTATATCTTTGTATGTGTAAATGAACAAAAAATTATTATTTTTTTAATAATAATGGCGTCAGGAAGACTTTTTTGGAGTGACGATGAAGTAAAAATTTTAATATCAATAATGGAGGAGAAAAATATATTAAAATTAATGACATAAATTTAATTATTATGAAATAAAAAAACCTGTTTTATATCGTGTTGCCAGAACTGTCAGTTCAACTCAACTCAACTCTAGTTTTTGCATGGAAACGACTGGGGTTGAAATTTGAATTTTTTCAACTGAACGATAACTCAACTCAACTCAACTCAACTCCGTGCATGGAAACATGGTATTCGTTTCTGAATCAGATTGGGGAGACGAAAACGAAACGCTGCGACTCATTCGTTGTATGATAATTACACTGGCCGCGAAGTTAAACGTCAAAAAAAGTAAATTGAAATTGAATCGTTTATTAATTAAAAAGCGAAACGCCTGCAGCTCTCTTTCGTATCTCAGAAACGTATCGCAAAAGTGAAGCAAAACTGAGACAGAAATTTAAATCAAAAGCGATTCAAGTTTCTGAATTAGAATTATCTCGCAGAAGTGAACTGAAATTGAGACCCAAAAGTGCAGTAAAATTAAAATGCAATGAATTAATTTTTTTTAAAAAAAATTTTTATTACAATATGTCACAATTTATAAAAGATAATAAATATTTCTCCTTAAATTTATGATATGTTTATTTTTTCCATTTTATAACTCCAAAATATTCACTTACTATAATTATATTTATTTTTAAAATATTTACTTTAAAAAAATTATCGTCTGAACTTCACAAAACGAAAAACACAAACAAAATGATAAAAATAAAAAAATATAACAAAACAATGAACTGGCCAACTAGAACTTCACTTGAGCGAATCCAATTTGAGACACAAAACGAACAGAAATTAGTTCGTTTGCGAATTAAAAATTTGGGTTCGCTTTTTCGATGTAGAAATGAGATATTTCTGAAACACATTTCTGACTCAGATTTAACGAAACGAAATTGAGACAAAATCGAAATACTTTTTAGATATGGCAAGAAAATTGTTGACTCCATTCTGTCTCAATTTGTAATCAGAAAAACTGAGCCGCGAATTTGCATAAATGCGTCCACCAAACATTGCGTAACGGAACCGTAAAGTTTTCCGAGTCTAATTCCTTCTAATTCTTGGAAAATGTCATGGTATAATAATCTGTAACAGGATGATAATTTTAGTCGAAAAAAAATTACCACCTGCTAGCTATTACCACAAAAAAAATTATTCAAGAAAAACAACACAGCAACAACAACCATCCAGCGAGGCCAACACAACTCCACTAAAATAATAAAAAATTTTGGAATTTTTCAAGAAAAATAATTAAAATCCCAAATAAATTATAATAAATAAAACTAGAGGACTTTAAATTTTCTTTTCTTTTTAATATAATAATATAATTCAAAAACAAGTATATATTGGTGGTGAATAATTTTTAAGTATATATATAATTTTTCACTAATCTTAATAATTTTTTTAGTATTATGGTGTACGCCAACAAAACTTTAATAAATAACTATTGAAAAAAAAAATTTAATAAATATAAATAAATAATTGTATCTTGAAAGCATAAATTAATACATAAAAAAAAAATTTACTTTACCGACTTTTACTTTAATCACAAATATAATTTAACAAAAAAAACTAAGCAAAAGCAACTAAATATATAAAAAAAACGTACACCGATAATAAATATTTAAATAACAAAACAATTGGCACAGTACCTGGTTAATTACTGCTTCCTGCTCCATTACTGCTCCAGACATGTCGGGACGGAACCAGCTACCTAAAGCACCTACACTAAAAAAATAAAAAAAACAAAATCACCATCAAAGAAAAAAACTACAAATCTTTATAAAAAAAAACGTAGACGTTATCGCCGCCGCGCTACTCCGACGTCAAGGAATCGCTAGAATTGTATGATCTTAATTCCTTCTTTTTTTTCTTCTTTCAGTTGATTTAACTATAGGTTTTTCTTTTTCCTCGAACAGTTATGGATGGGTTGGGGGTAATACACCACCAATTTTACTATTTTTAAACTTTTTTTTTTTAAATGGTGTATATGTATATATATATGTCTATATATATATTAGATATTTTCACTGATTTATTAATTTATTTTTTTTTCTTTTATGACCGTGCCGGACTCGGTATCATTTATTGTTTTTAACTAATTAATAAATTTAATTCTTCTTCTAAATTTAATTTTTGTTATTTAATTTCCAAAATTAATTATTGTTTTTTTCTTTTCTGTTATCGGATTCTCTCAAAAAAATTTATTTTAAAATATTTTTTTTTTTCAGCTAAATACTTTATTCCACAAAAATAAATAATTTTAATAAATAAACCCGACCGTCCGGTACTGAAAATCTCAACCGACTCCCCAAAACAATCAATTTTTTCTTATTCGAAAAAACTATTGTTTCCCCGATCGCGTGATCTCTTGACTTTCGGAAGCAAAATATGACCCCAAGGGCAAAAAGGTTGTTAATTGTTTTCTGTTCCGAAAATCAAGAGACCGCAGCGCTGACGGGAATTTCGAACTACTATGACATGACTACCAACCTATAAAATTTTTAATTCAGCCGTTTGCTGACATCTGGAATAATATACGTCAAATTGACCAGATGTAAACAAATAAATAGGTGATTTTTTTATTTTTTATTATATTTTAATAAATATTAACTTATTTTTAGAAATAAATTAACATAAACAAAACACGGTGTCACAAAACAGACCTATCTGGAGCTTAGCGTTCCAGATAGGCCTGGAAAACATCGACTCGTCACATCCCAGATGTCTGAAAAAAACTCCACATAACCCTAATAAATAATTAATGCTAACTCAAATAATAATATTAACTAACTTACTAATCCTGAATACTAATTGATAATAATCACTACTATAACTATTATAAATAATAAATAGGCTGTACTAATTTTAAATTTACCTAAATAATAAATACTACTAACACTAACTAAATTTTTTCCTAAATCATAAATAAATAAATACTTAATATATGATCCCAAAATAAGTAAAAAAAATTTTACTAATCCTATAACTAATCCTAAGCTATACTAATAAATTGAACTAATACTAACTAATAATACATAAAAAAATGTTTTATTACTAACTGACTTATTCTAATTATCTGCGGTGTTAAGGTTTGTAGCCATGCATTATGTATTAAAATAACTAATAACTAATTAATAAATAACAAAAACTAACCTACTTACATATAAGTGTAAATTAACTAATCAATAATAAATAATCATGCTTATCATGAGTTACGCGCGGAGAACAATTCCAGCGGAGACTAAATTTCCAGCGGAATAATATTTGGGATTCTAAATTCCGCTGGAATTTGTCTACAGGATTGCCATATAAAAAAGTATTCGAAATATTTCGAAATAAGCTGAAATGTCAAAAAAATCAGTTTGTTTTTTTTTTAAGTTTAAATAAAAAACAAAATGGATAGTTTTGCTTTAATAATTTTTTTAATTGAAGAAGAAAATGATCGAGAAATCAGGAGGAATTTAAGAGAAGAAAGACGATTTCTAAGAGATAGTTATAATCCATTACAATTAGGGAACTCGGAGTAAGTGGTATAAATTATTTTTAATGAAAATTAAATGATAAAAATTATTCAAAATTACAGATTCCAAAAAAATTTTCGGTTGAATAAAAGATCTTTTCTGTACGTTCTTTCCGAATTAGAGAAAGAATTACCTCCTGCAGAAAAGGCTCATGGAATCACAACACAGAAAAAATTATTTACCATGTTAAGATTTCTTGCTGAAGGTGGTTATCAGCATGGAGTTGGTAACGATTCTGAAATAAGTAGTAACCGTTTTAAATAAAATATCTCCAGCATATTTAAAGAAAAATATAATTGAACTTTTTACAGCTCTCGCACAATCAACAGTGTCCAAAACGATGTCTCAAACTTTGGACGCATTAGAAAAAGTCTTATGTCCTAAATGGATTAATATTGAAATGTCAGAAGACGAAAAAGAAAGAGCGAAAATATTCTTTTTTTTTAACAATGGATTACCAGGTTGTATTATGGCAGTACATGGAACACATATAAAAATATTTCCACCAATGAATGAAAAACATCTTTTCATCAACAGAAAAGGGGTTTCTAGTTTGAATGCTATGATTGTAAGTAAATGAAATTAAATAACAATGGGGGTGATTCTGTAAAATCTGCTATTTTAAAATCCTGTTATGGTTACTGCTATGAACTGTCAATTTTTATATGGACCAAGCAGGTTCTAAAAATACTAGGTTTTTACAGAATCACCCCCAATATTTATTTTGATTTTTTTTAAATAGGTTTGTGACCATAACATATAGATACGTTATGTTGACGCTCGTTATCCAGGGTGTAATCACGACTCACATATTTGGGGCCTTAGTGACGCTCGGCACTATTTTGAAGAGCAATATCGGCTCGGAGAAAGAAATACATGGATATTAGGTTATTGAAATACCTTCAGATTTTCTTTAATTGTTCTTATAAAAAATCTTATACTAATATTTTTCTTCATTTCTTAGGTGATGCCGGGTATGTCAGAAGACGAAAAAGAAAGAGCGACATTGGAACCCTGGTTAATGACGCCATTTCGTTCACCCGTTGCCTCGAGCCCGCAAAGTCGCTTTAACCAAAAACACCCGAAATATAGTAGAACGAACTATCGGAGTTTTGAAAAATCGTTTTCGTTGTCTACTTGGTTTAGAAAGATCTCTTCATTATACCCCAAAAAAGGCAATTAAAATCATAAACATTTGCTGTGCTTTGCACAACATATGTTTACATTTTAATGTTGACGATTCTTTCGAACCTGATATACATTTTCAAAACGAAATTGAATATGTTGAAGAGGAAAGTGATTCACCAGCAGCTTTGAGAAATTTGGCTGAAAATATTAGAAATATAATAATGAATTCCTTGTAATTTACAAATAAAATAAAATTGAATAGCTAATTTTTTTAAATTCAAATAACATTTAATTCATTTTTTTAATTATGTTTTTTCAGTGTAATTAGATGCTTAATTTTGAAATTGAAAAAGTTAATTCTTTTTATATACTTCAAGCTTTTCCCTTTTCAGTTCTTCTATTTCTCTGTTGTGGCGTTTGGTTTCCTCCAATTGATTTTTTTGAATTTCATACAGTCAGTCAATACCTTAAAAAAAATATTTATATATTTGTCTTGTAAGACGAGAACTTTTAGAAAAAAACCTGTTAACTTACTTTTATATACTTTTTTATGTTGATCGATTGTTCCCAATTGTGAGTATTTGATGTTTCAGTCCATTTTGTAAATTTTTCGATGAGGTCTTTTTGAATCTCTATTTGCGATTTGAGAAGGTTCACAGTTTCCTCTTGTTTCGGTCTCGAAGAAGACATTTGACTGCACTGATTGCATTGATGTATCACTTATATTTACATTTGTTGATTCGTTCAATGCACTAAAATCAATAGCATCATCACTAACACTTTCCGGAATAATTTCTACAGATATATTTGGCCTGGATCTTCCAAAAGCTTCACCTTCTAAACCATCAACATTTTTATTGATACCTAAAAATTCATAAATGATTTTTTAAATGAATTATTAATAAAATTTAAAGCACCATACCGGTTAACTGGATCACACATTCTTCTATATCGCTAAATATTTGTTCAATTTATTGGGTCCGCCACCTGTTGCATTTAATTCTTTTTTGTTATGCGTTGCCTTCTTTTTTATGTAACTTTTCCAATCGGTCCAAACCTAATGTAGATGTAAATGCAGTATTTATACAACATTATTAACAAAAATTTGATAATTTATAACTTTTCTCCAGTCACTCGAATTTTTTTGTGGTGGGACTAAAGAGTTTAATTCTAAGGCACATTTCTCCCAAAAGGCGATGATTTCCACTTTATCCCTTTTTGTGTAACCCTGAGCAATGTCGGGGTTGTCTTGGAGTAAACTAATTAATTTTTCATACTGTTTGGCATTAGTAGTTTTTGCCATTTTTTATATAATTTATAGAAATAAAAAAATTCTTTTTCAACACGCGAAACTTTCTTGACGGAATACAATAGAAATTTATCTGTCAAATAGTCTACTCCGCCGGAACTCATAATTCATTGATTTCATTCGTTCCGTTCCGTCGGAGTTTATGATAGCAAAATGTCCGGTGGAGACAATATTTCGAGTCCAGCGTAATTCATGATAGATGTGAATAATAAATACAAAAAAATTTAACTATGCTAACTAATTCTAACTACATTTAAGTGCCCAGCAAACGTAGAACTACTTCTACAAGTACTACAAGAGTACGCCGGAAAAGTACTTTTCTTCCAGTGAAAAAAGATAGAGACTTGGGCAAAAATTCACTAGTTTACTATGACTCGTCTCTATATATATATGAATTTTTTTACGTATTACTCATAGAGTTATATACAAACACGCAAAATGTTTATTTTTTTTAGTAACTACTTCGCTTTTGTTTGCTGGGTGTAAATTAACTAATACCAAAGAATATATAATAATAAAGAAGTCGCATCTGAATTTGTATACCCTGTTTTTGAATTTTTTTCCATGGCCTGTGCGGGCGGCTGTGAAAGGGAAGTAAAAATATTCTCAAACTGAAAATAAAATTCTCTTTTTATTCTCAGTGAAAAAAATTCATTTTTTTCAAGTTTGAAAATTTTTTACGTTTTAAAAATTAATTTTAAATATATTTATGCTTTTTTAATATTTTGTGCATAGATAATAAATATATTTGAGAAATATGAAAAAAAAAAAAATATATATATATATATGTATATATATAAATATATAATATATATGATATATATATATAAATATATAATATATCCCATTAAACCATTTGTTAACCAAAATGATACCAAACCGTATCACTAGATGGTCCCTGCGTATCACATATACTATCATTTTAATATCATAAGTGTATCATCTCACGTATGCAAATGTAGAGAGGAAGTGACGCTGAAATTAAGAGATTGCGGGACGCCAAAGTGACTCCCGTCCGATAGCGAAATGACTCCCGTCCGATAGCAAAATGAGTCTGATAATGTAAAGACACTTTTAACATTATTTTAAATAACACAAAAAATTTCACAAGATATATCACACATAACACAAAACTAAATAATCAGCCAATTTTCCCATATATTTTTATGTCATTAAATAAATAAACAATGATGATTTCCAAAACACAGAAATATGTTCAGTTTTTGCGAATCTAAAATTAAACAAGAAGGAAACGCAAATTCAGAATCAGAAAAAATGATGCCAAATTGCGATAAGAACGAACTACGAAATTATTTTTGAAAATTAAAATTTTTTTGAGAAATTAATTTTTAAATGAAAAATAATATTTATTTATTCATAAAATGAAGAAAATAAAAAAAAAAATAAAAAAAATCCAACTTCGCTTTTTACGAGTCCTAAATGAGATAAGAACGAAACGCAAATTCAGAATCAGAAAAAATGATGCCAAATGGAGATAAGAACAAACTACGAAATTATTTTTGAAAATTAACATTTTTTTGAGAAATTAATTTTTAAATGAAAAATAATATTTATTTATTCATAAAATGAAGAAAATAAAAAAAAAAAATAAAAAAATCCAACTTCGCTTTTAACGAATCCTAAATGAGATGAGAGAGAAACGCAAATGCGGACGCAGAAAAAACGATATCAAATGGAGATATGAACGAACTACGAAATACTTCATTTGCGAAGCAGAAAAATCGATTCGCTATTTGCGAAACCAAATTGAGATTATAACGAAACGTAAATATGGATTCGTGTTTGACGAATCTAAAAGGAGATTATTACGAAACTTATTTTTTGAGTCAGATTAAAAAATTTGTTTATGAAGCCACGATTTCGAAAGTTCTCTTTCTTTTCACCATCGAACTGTCAAATTAATAATATGAAAAATATTATAACAGCTGATTTGAGATTTGGCAAGTAAATATTGTTATAAATAACTTCCCCTTTTTTCAAATTCCCAGCTCAGTTTTTCTGATTCTAAATTGAGACATAATGGAGACAACTATTTTCTTGACATATCTCAAAAGTATTTCGTTTTTGTATCAATTTCGCTTCGTTTAATCTGAATCAAAAAGATATTTCAGAAATATCTCATTTCGGTATCGCAAAAGCGAATCCAAATTTGTATCTCAGAAATGAACTATTTTCAATCTCATAAATGTGTCAATTTTATATCGTTACCCGCCAAACATTGCATAACGGAAACGTATAGTTTTCCGAGTCTAATTCCTTCTAAGGTCTTGGAAAATGTTACGTTTTGGCGTACCAGAATTGATATGCAACTGATTCCTTATATGAGGAGTGACACTATTTTTCGTTACGATAAGTTCTCGCAAAAGCGTAATGTTTCTTTACAGTTTAGGTGTAATGTTTTCGTACTATTTAAGTGTAATGTTTTCGTACAGTTTAGATGTAATATATTCGTACATATTTAGCGTAACTTGTGCGTACTGTTTAAGTGTAACGTATACGTACAAATTTAGCGTAATTTTTTCGTACTGATTTAATGTTGCGTATTCGTATTTATTTAATAATTAAAAAACAAATTAGTTATTTTAATAATATATTTCCAAACAAAAATAAATAAATTGATATTTATTAATATATAAAAATAAAAAAAAATAATGAATAAAAAAATTGTAACTTTTTACAAAAAATTTCGTAACTTTTTAGGCGTTCGTAAACTTAACATTTTCGTAAAGAATTTATCGTAAACTTGAAATAGTAGAAAAAAAAAGTTTACATTAACATTACATTTTCATTCGGAATTTAGCGTATACAATTTATGTGTACGCCAACGTTACATTTTGGTTAAGAAATTTTCGTAACTTTTTAGGCGTTCGTAAACTTAACATTTCCGTAAAGAATTTAGCGTACACTTGAAATAGTAGAAAAAAAAGTTTACATTAACATTACATTTTCATTCGGAATTTAGCGTATGCAATTTATGTGCACGCCAACGCTACATTTTGGTTAAGAAATTTTAGTAACTTTTTAGGCGTTCGTAAACTTAACAATTCCGTAAAGAAGCGTACACTTGAAATTTTATAAAAAAAGTTTACATTAACATTACATTTTCATTCGGAATTTAGCGTATACAATCTATGTGTACGCCAACGTTACATTTTGGTTAAGAAATTTTCGTAACTTTTTAAGCGTTCGTAAACTTAACAATTCCGTAAAGAATTTAGCGTACACTTGAAATAGTAGAAAAAAAACTTTACGTTAACATTACATTTTCGTTCGGAATTTAGAGTATACTGTGACACCCAAGAATTCCTAAAATTGAAATAAAATAATAAATTAGAAATATAAAAAAATATATATTAGAAATAGTTCTGCGTGAGCCGGTCTGTCAAGTTTGTTATTGTTTTATTGTTTAGTTTTTTTTTTCGTTCAGGTGTTGGGGTCAAAGTTTTTTTTTGTAGGTTGGCTGTATGTAGTTATCGTTAAGTTATTTGTGGTGTCACGTATAGATGTCGTGGGGGTGGGGAATTTTAATAACTTTTTCGAAAACCAAAAACAAATGATGCTCTTGATTTGACCCCGGGTCAAATCAAGGGCATGATCAGATCATGTTTGCGATCTTATCGAAAACAAATTAAAAATTTCGGTGATTCGGATGTTAACCGCCGCGCTGGACACCGGGGTTAGATACCTTGTTTTTTTTGCTGTTCGTTTTTTTATCAGTTTTTTTTTTACATAACATTTTTTTTTACATTTAATACAATGATTCAGAAAAGGAAAAGTGGAGAAAAAAAGAAAGAAAAACAAAAATAAATTTAGTGAAATCAAAAAAACAAAAAAAGGGAAAAAAACCCAAAGAACAATTATTTGATAGTTAAGTGAGAAAAAACAATTATTTTTGTGGTACAATTTATATTTTGATTGAATATAGCCGCCGAAGCTATTACATTTAATTCAAAAAATTTAGTTATTATTTATTTATTTAAAGTTTTCTTTTAAATAGAAAATAAAAAAAATTGGTTAAATTATAATTTAATATATTGGTGTTGAATTATTTATTTATTTATTCAGTGATATAGTTTTTTTTGGTGAAGACATCGTTGGGTGTATATTTGGATTTGTTGTTTTTTTTTGTATTTTCTTCGGAAAGTTTTTTTTGTTTGCAGTTCCTTTTTCTGAGGATTTTGGTGTAAAATTTTTTTTGTGTGGATATGGTGGCTAAGTGAAATTGTGAACCAGCGTAGTCAGGATGTACCCCTCGTGTGGCTCTTCGATCCAATCGTTATTATGTAACAAGTGATTTGGATAGAAGAGTTGCATTTTAAGACAATATGGTAGTTAGTTGGTCGACCCACACCCCACAGCCTGTGCTGAGCTGGCAACAATAGGAGGAAATCCCAATGATCCTGGAAGCTGAAAGAGAAAAAAATTGGTCTTGTTTTTTTTACTGATTGAGGCTAGGTCACTCAGACCTGGCGCCCAACGTCAGCTTCCGAACACAGCTCCTCCGAACTTATCTTCAGAAAAGAATCGAAATAATTTTGATTCCGTTACAATTGGCGCCCAAAATGTGGCTGAGAAGATGTACCAATTGGTGTACAATTTTTGTGAAAAATTTTTATAAATTTTTTTTTGTTGGTGTGACGTTGGTCACCCGAAAAATAGCAACTCCATCGACTACTTGTTTTGCTGGAGATAGGTTCGGATGGAGTTGGTGAGGCTATCATATTGTCGTTATTAAATCCCATTTTGGTTTACATTCCTTCCGACGGCTTCATTGTGAAAAGTGGAAAAGAAAATTTTTTTGATTTTTTGGTGAATATTTATTAGTTGTTGTGTTTGTTGGCCTTGACTGATAGTTAGATTGGTTACCATGGTTGTCCATGGTAATTCCTATCAGTCCTTTGTAGTTTTATTTATTTGTCCGAAGTTGATTGGTAATTCAGGTAGTCCTTAATTACACCTTCGGACCTTTGGTATTTATTTGTTTGTTTTTTGTGTATCGGAAAATTTTTTTTCTAGAAGTGGAGTTGGAGGAAGGAATGCTAAGACAGGAGTTTTCCCTATATCCTCTGCCTATTAATCCTTGGTACAATTCGTAGTCACCTTGTCTTTCCTTTTCCTATAAAAATTCTGGCTGCGATGGTTTACGTAGTTTGTCAATTAGAACAGAAACATTTTAAAGAATAAAAAAAAATTTTTTTTTTTTTAAAAAGGGTACCATACATTGGTTTTAAATTAGATTTAGGAATTAGGGTTTTCTAACTCAGTCGGTGGTGCATGAGACTGCTCAGGGTGTGGGACAGCCCCACGTTGATCTAAAGAAAAAAAGAATAACATTTTTTTTAAATATCCTTAATATCTGTGATATTTTTTTTTATGTTAGTGAGCGGCGATTTTTTTTTGTAGTTTAGTATTAGTTATTTACAATTAAGTGTTTTAGTTTAGTAGTTATTTATTTATTAGAATAGTATTTACATTTAGTTGTTATTTATTTAATTTATTAGTTGTTAATTTTTTTTTTTGGTTTCTACACTTATACACTTAATTGTTAATTTATTGTTAGTTAAATTATTAGTTTTTTTTTGTTAATTATTTTTACAATTAATTGTTATTTATTTTGATTATTATTAAGGTGGGGTTGTTTTTTTTATTAGTCAGTTTAATAGTGTATTAATAGAATAAGAATATATTATTATTATTATTATTAGTGATATTTTTAGAATTTTGTCAATTAGTGTTGATAGACCGTGTCTCCAGGAGAAAGCTGGGTGATTTCAGTCTGGTTCTGTAGGGTACTCTACAGAATCCAGTCTGTTTTGCGACACCCAAGAATTCCTAAAATTGAAATAAAATAATAAATTAGAAATATAAAAAAATATATATTAGAAATAGGGGGCTGGGAAAACCAGTCAAAAACATTTCAGTCAAAAAAAAAAAGGCATTTCAGTCAAAAATAATTTCATACAAATTTTATGACTGAAATGCCTTTTCAAAAAGGAATTTCAGTCAAAAAAAAAGGAATTCCGGTCAAAAATTTTTTGACTGGAATTCCTTTTCAGTTTTTTGACTGAAAAGCCCTTTTTCAGTTCAATTTTTTTATGACTAGAATGCCTTTTGGGTTCCAACAAAAAACATTTCGGTAAAAAAAAAAGGAATTTCAGTCAAAAATATAGGAAGGCATTTGGGTCAAAATAATTTTTGACTGAATAGCCTTTTAAGAAGGAAATTCAGTCAAAAAACTGAAAAGGAATTCCAGTCAAAACTTTTTGATTGGGATTCCTTTTGGATTTATTGACTGTAATGAGAAATAACTCATAAGAGCAAATATTATTACTTTAACAGGCCGTCTACACTATCCATGACCGATCCGTTTCCGTTTCCATTTCCATTTCCATAGCCATAGCCATTTCCATTTATGGATTTCCAAACAAAAAAAACTGGGCATTTCATGGACTGAAATATTATTCGAAATATCATTGAAATTTGTATTATATTTTGATTTTCAACGTGTAAAATAGTTTTGTATTGGTAATATAGAATATTGGGAATACAGAACGAAAGTCAATTAATAAATTAACCACAATATGAAACCTAATTTACAAATTAAACCACTTTCCGCCATTTTATTTTTGACATATTCGTTCATAAACTTATCCATAAATAGACGTCCATAAAGTTTGCCATTTATGGGATGGCTGATGGACGAGTGGTCTCCATTATCCATAATGGTTTCCACTTCCATTTCCATTGCCATTTATGGACAACATTATGGATAGTCGAGACCCCGTGTAACTTGCAAGGAGATGCTATATAAAATAAAATATGTCCGCATGTTTTGTGGGGGGAAAAGAGATTTTTCATACAATTTCGTCAATATCAGGCAATCTGACAGCAAAATTACATACAATCTGAAAATTTAAACAAAAAAACTGTGAGGAAACAGCTTGTAGGGGCAAAAGTATACTATATCATCTCCTGATATTATATACTCTAAGCTTGCATTATAACCATAATGCTGTACATAGTACATATTATGACAATACACGAAATAAAAATCGTTACTTTATAACTTTATTTTAATTATTTATTATAAATATATATATATATATTATAAATTTAAATATATCACAAATATAATGTAAATATAAATATAAATATATAATATATTATATAATAATATAATATTAATATATAATAATATAATATATATTTATTACAATGATTCAGAAAAGGAAAAGTGGAGAAAAAAAGAAAGTAAAACAAAAATAAATTTAGTGAAATCAAAAAAACAAAACAAGGGAAAAAAACCCAAAGAACAATTATTTGATAGTTAAGTGAGAAAAAAAAAATTTTGTGTGAAATGAATTGAATTTGAAAAGATGAAAAAAAAATGATTAAATAATATAATAATTATGGTGTCCAGCGCGCGCGTAATTCGTATTGTAACTAGTTCCTGTTTTGTTGGTGTGTCCTGTGTTCCTGCGTCGAGTCCTGGTTCCAGAGTAGTCGAGTCATCGTCAGCAGTCCTGTCTGAGAATAAGCGTCATCGAGGGAAAATATTTTTTTGTTTTGTTAATTTATTTTTTTTTGGTTTTTTTTCTTTAATTGTAGTCGTAGATTGTAGTTTTCAAAATATAAAGTAGTTTTTTTTTAATTTGGTAAATTTGTTAGACCAAGAAAAAAAAATATTTTGTTAGTATCCTTTTTAGGTGTTGCTGTGTAGCTGATCCTGACATGTCCGGAGCAGTTCCACCCCCCAGATAGAAAGGTACGTGGTAATTTTTGTTGTTGTTTTTTTTGTGGTACAATTTATATCTTGATTGAATATAGCCGCCGAAGCTATTACATTTAATTCAAAAAATGTGGTTATTATTTATTTATTTAAAGTTTTTTTTTAAATAGAAAATAAAAAAATTGGTTAAATTATAATTTAATATATTGGTGTTGAATTATTTATTTATTTATTCAGTGATATAGTTTTTTTTTGTGAAGACATCGTTGGGTGTATATTTGGATTTGTTGTTTTTTTTTGTATTTTCTTCGGAATGTTTTTTTTGTTTGCAGTTGAGATAAAAACCCCACAGACTGTGCTGAGCCGGCAACAATAGGAGGAAATCCCAATGATCCTGGAAGCTGAAAGAGAAAAAAATTGGTCTTATTTTTTTTAGTGATTGAGGCTAGGTCACTCAGACCTGGCGCCCAACGCTATCAGCTTCCGAACACAGCTCCTCCGAACCTACCTTCAGCTAACGAATCAATTAATTTTGGTTTTGTTACAATACTTTTAAATGCTTGGCGGGTAATCTGAATCAAAAAGATGTTTCAGAAATATCTCATTTCTGTAACGCAGCAGCGAATCCAAATTTGTGTTTCGGAAACGAACTAATTTCTATCTCATAAATGTCTGTATTTTATCTCATAAATGCGAACCCAAATTTATATTTCGTAAATGAACTAATTTCTATCTCATAAATGTCTCCATTTCATATCGTTTTTAGCGGCATAACTGATAGAATTTTTTTAAATAAAAATTTATATTTCGTAAATGAAAGAATTTTTATCTCATAAATGTCTCAATTTTATCTCATAAATGCGAACCCAAATTTATATTTCGTAAATGAACTAATTTCTATCTCATAAATGCGAACCCAAATTTATATTTCGTAAATGAACTAATTTCTATCTCATAAATGCCTCCATTTCATATCCTTTTTAACGGCATAACTGATAGAATTTTTTTAAATAAAAATTTATATTTCGTAAATGAAAGAATTTTTATCTCATAAATGTCTCAATTTTATCTCATAAATGCGAACCCAAATTTATATTTCGTAAATGAACTAATTTCTATCTCATAAATGTCTCATTTTTATCTCATAAATGCGAACCAATATTTATATTTCGCAAACGAACTAATTTCAATCTCATAAATGTCTCCATTTCATATCGTTTTTAGCGGCATAACTGATAGAATTTTTTTAATTATTTTTTATTTAATTTTTTTTTTCAATTTTACAAAACATATACCTACGGTAAATTTTTAAAATTAAGTATACCTGTTTTGTCATTGTTCTTAGAAAGTAATTATTTTTTAAGGATACAGTAACAAAACAGGTATAATTTTAAAAATTTATAATGAATAATTGAATTTTAAACCTCTTTTAGGGCTGCATAACTATAATATATTTCTAGGCATAGGCATATTTTATAATAGAAACATGAAATTATGAGATATGTAATATAAATTGATATGTAAATTTATTTATAAAAATATTGAATTTTAATTAACATTTTTAATAAAATGATGTGATAATAATAAATAATATTATAAACTAATCTTTGCTATTTCATTTTCACGTTTTGAATAAATTTAGGTTTCAAATTTAATTCTAATTTTCTGTCTCAATTTCACTTCGCTTTTCTGATACTTTTTGGAGATGTAAATATGAGCCGCAGATGTTTCACTATTAAGTTCGCAAACGTATCAATTTTGAAGAATATATTGTCTCAATTTCAATTCGCTTTTTTGATACGTTTCTGAGATGTAAATATGAGCCGCAGATGTTTCACTATTAAATTCGCAAACGTATCAATTTTGAAGAATATACTGTCTCAATTTCATTTCGCTTTTTTCCCTTTAAGAAAAATAAGCGAATTCGCTTTTAGCAAACCGTATACGAACTGGATAAGTAACGCCGTTTTAATAGACTTTATAATTTCATAACAAAAGTAAATAGCGAGTGAAGAAAATTGTGTCTTATAATAATATTGTGTTTAAATATAATAAAATAAATATTAATAAGTAATTTTGTGTTCTATATAATAAATTAAATATATAATAAATTAAATAATTGATAAAAAATCTTACTAATAAGTGGTTTAATTTTTTTTTTGTACAAAATTACATTTTTATATGAAATAAATGCTAAAAAAATAAAAAAATAACTTTTCCGTATTTTTTATATATAGAAATAAAATCAGTTCGTAAACGGACCGTATTTGGCGGTTCCAAAACGAATCGCTGTAGCGTTTCGTAAACGGACCGATTTTAGCGAACTCTTGGCGTTACGTTTTTTTTCTACTGTTCTTATTCTAACATTTACGTTTCCGGTTCGCTTACGAACTGCCAAGGCGGTTCGTAAACGAACTCATATATGAACAAAAGACTTCGCCGGCGGTTCGTTTACGGTTCG